>PVJL010004717.1:0-123632 GCA_004026885.1 Lyroderma lyra | reverse complement strand
AGTATGATGTTAGCCGAGGGCTTGTCATATATGGCCTTTATTATGTTGAGATACTTTCCTTCTATACCTATTTTATTTAGTGTTTTGATCATAAATGGATGCTGTATCTTGTCAAAAGCTTTTTCTGCATCAATTGAAATGACCATATGGTCTTTATCTTTGATTTTGTTTATGTGGTGTATCACATTGATTGATTTTCATATGTTGAACCATCCTTGTGCTCCCAGGATGAATCCCACTTGATCTTGATGTATGATCTTTTTGATGCATGGTTGTATTCTGTTTGCTAATATTTTATTTAGAATTTTTGCATCTGTGTTCATCAGAGATATTGGTCTATAGTTTTCTTTTATTGTGTTGTCTTTTCCAGGCTTTGGTATTAGAGTAATGTTGGCCTCATAGAATGAGTTAGGAAGTATTGCTTCCTCTTCAATTTTTTGGAAGAGTCTAAGGAGGATAGGTGTTAATTCTTCTTTGAATCCTTGGTAAAACTCATTGGTGAAACCATCTGGTCCAGGGCTTTTGCCTTTAGGGAGATTATGGATAGTCGTTTTAATCTCTTCACTATCAATTGGTCTATTTAGATTATCCAGTTCTTCTTGGTTCAATATAGGTAGGCTATAAGTTTCTAAATAGAAACTTAAATTTAGTGGCATAAAGTTCTTTATAATATTTTCTTATAATCCTTTGTATTTCTGTGGTATCAGTGGAATTTCTCCCCTTTCATTTCTAATTTTGGATATTTGTGTCCTTTCCTTTCGTCCTTTGATTAGTCTCACCAGGGGTTTGTCAATTTTGTTGACTTTCTCAAAGAACTAGCTCTTGGGTTTTTTTATTATAATTTTTATTATTTCTTTCCTTCTGCTGACTTTGGGTTTTGTCTGTTCTTCTTTTTCTAGTTCTTTAAGATGGGATGTTAAGATATTTACTTGTGATTTTTCTTGTTTCTTAAGATAGGCCTGTAGTGATATAAATTTCCCTCTTACTACTGCTTTCGCTGTGTCCCAATAATTCTGATACGTTGTATTTTCATTGTCATTAGTTTCTATATATTTTTTAATCTCATCTTTTCTTTGTTCTTTTATCCAGTCCTTTTTTAATAAGTGTTGTTTAATCTCCATGTGTATGTGTTTCTCTCTACTTTCCTTTTACAGTTGATCTCCAATTTCAAAGTCTTGTGGTCTGAGAATACACTTGGTATGATTTCGATCTTGAATTTGCTGAGGCTACTTTTGTGTCCCAGCATATGGTCTATCCTTGAGAATGTTCCATGTGCACTAGAAAAGAAGGAATAGTCTCTTTTTGCTGGATGAAATGTCCTGTAAATGTCAATTATATCCAATTGCTGTAATGTGTCATTTAGAGTTGTTGTTTCCTTATTTATTTTCTGTTTGGATGATCTGTCCATGGCTGTTAGCGGGGTGTTTGTCTCCCACAATGATTGTGTGTTCATCAGTTTCTCCTTTCAAATCTGTTAGTAGTTGCTTTGTATATTTTGGTGCATCCTAGTTGGGAGTATATATATTAATTAGTGTCAAGTATTCTTCTTGTTGTATTGTGCATGTTATCATTATGTAATGTCCATCCTTGTCTTTTACTATCTTTTTTAACCTGAAGTTTATTTCATTAAATATCAGTATGGCAACTCCTGCTTTTCTCTGGTTACCATTTGCTTGAAGTATTGTATCCCATCCTTTCACTCTGAGTCTGTGTTTGTCCTTATGGCTGAGGTGTGTTTCTTGGAGACAGCATATGGATGGGTTCTGTTTTTTAATCCAGTCTGCTACTCTGTGTCTTTTTATTGGTGAGTTCAATCCATTAACATTTAGAGTGATGATCGATATGTGTGCATTTCCTGTGGCCATTACTTATTTTTGTTTGTTTTTGTTTTATTTTTGTTTCTTTCTTGTTGTCACAACTTTATTCCATTTTTCCTGATGTTTTGTTTCAGGTTGAAGAGCCTCCTTCAGTATTTCTTGGAGTGCTGGCCTTGTGCTGGCAATTTCCCTCAGCTTCTGTGTGTCTGAGAAGGTCTTTATTCCACTTTCATATCTGAAAGATAATTTTGCTGGATAATTTATTCTTGGCTGTAAGTTCTTCTCTTTTAAATTTTGAATATTGGATTCCACTCCCTCCTGGCTTGCAGAGTTTCTGCTGAGAAATCTGATGCCAGTCTGATGGGTTTTCCTCTAAAGGTTATAGTTCTTTTTTCCCTGGCTGCCTTGAGAATTGTCTCTTTGTATTTAGTTTTGGACATCTTTAGTACCATGTGTCTTGGAGAAGATCTGTTAGGGTCCAGGTATGTAGGGGACCTGTTTCCTTCTTGAACTTGGGGTTCCAGATCTTTCCATAGGTTGGGAAAGTTCTCATCTACTATTTGTTTGAGTATGTTCTCTGTAGAGTGCTCTACCCCTTCTTCTATTCCTATTATCCAGATGTTGTTTTGTCTCATGGAGTCAGATAGTTCTTGTAGAGTTCTTTCAATCCTTTTGGTTCTATATTCCCTGTCTTCCTCTTTCTTAGCTATTTCCATGTTCTGATCTTCGATATCACTAATTCTTTCCTCCATCTGGTTGGCCCTCTTTCCTATGGCAGTTATTTCGTTTCTCACTTCTTTTATTGTTATTATTTATCTCTCGCATGTCCATCTCAGTCTTCCTTAAGTTTTGAATTTCTTTGTTAAATTGTTCCTTTTGTTCATGAAGTTCCTTTTTTATGTCATTCATGTCGTTTTTTTATGTTGTTTATGTCAGCCATGGTGCTCTGCCAGTATGTTTTCATTTCTCTCACAGCTTTTAGAATGGCTACTTTAAATTCTCTGTCTCTTAATTCAGAAACTTCTAGGTCTGAGAAGCTGTCTTGATGAATTTCCTGTTCTTTCTGAGGAGTTTTAGTTTTTAAGGAATTCATCCTGTCTGCTGGGTTCTTCCTCTTTGACATGAGGGCATTATGTTCAGTAGTGCCCAAGAGCCCAGAGTGGTACTTTTGTGATGTCTTGCTGTAGAGCAGACGTGAGGTGGTACTGGGGGGGGGGCAAGTTTTGGGAGAGAGAGGGGTTGTTTATTTCTTATTTCTGGTCTCCTGCTACGTTTGGAGGCGGTCACATCTATCATGGTCCCTCTGCTTCCTGTAGTTAGTTAGTTGGTTGGGAAGGTTGTAGGAAAGGGGAGAGGCCAACAAAGGCACACCAGGGCAGCTCCATCTTCTGCCCTATGCTGGGGAAGCTGGGTGACCCAGGCCAAGGCTGCTCCTGCTGGCTGGGGCGAATGCTATCAAATCCGCCTTTCTTGCCGGGCCTGCTTCCGTGGCCAAATGTTGGGGCAGAGTCTGTGGGCTCGCACTGCTTTTAGAACCCAGGGGCGAGTGAGCAGGCGTGCACTCAAGTCCAAAGCTGTGGGTCTGACCCCGTGGTAGGAAGGCAGCTGGCCTGCCTCCACAGCGGGCCTGGAATGGGAGCTGCAGCCCTGCGCAGGAGCTGCGCACGCTGCGCCAGCAACCGAGCCGCCTCCGCAGCGGGCCAGAACAGGAGCCGCAGCCCTGTGCAGGAGCCGCGTGTGCCTGCGTTGTGGGTCCCAAGGGAGCCTAGAGCCAAGATGTCGTCTCTGAAGTTCAGAGTCCTCGCTCAGCCCTGCTACCACTCAAGAGTTCCAGAGGCTGGCTCCCAAGGTCTGTCCCCAACTCGCCGCTCCAAATTCCAACTCCCCAGCCCAGCTCCCCAACAGACTCCCACTGTTCTGCCACTTTGCTAGGGCTTTTTCTCTTGTCGCCTCTTGGCTTCTCCCTTCCCATGCACTGCAGTCAGCCGTGATCGGGTCCTGTTGTGATTCGTCTCTGCTCCCTCCCTTCTCTCCCGCTCACCCACTTCTCTCCAAACCCTAAGTGTTTATTTGCAATGCGTGGATGTCTCAGCTGCTGTTTTTTGTCACCTATTTCTTGGCTCCTGGGTGGCCGCTCAATTGTGTTTTCTGGGAGAGGCTTTAGGGACCTCCTCTCCAGTCGCCATTTTGTCCAATCTATCTATTTAACTTTCATGGAAATCATATGAGGTACATACTATTATTAAGTTTGTTTTACTGAAGAGAAAACAGAAGCTTATAGAGTTCTTGTAACTTATTCAATGCCACAAAATTAGTAAGTGATAGAGCTGGAATTCACATCATCACTTTCAAGTTTGATATTATACTCTGTCATTTTTCTGACCCTAACCCATCTTTACATTATGTCGCTCACTGTTTCCTCCCCTTGCCACACCCCAGTTTTATTGATACATAATTGATACACAACATTATGTGCTTCACTGTCCCCTTTTGATGTCACATTTTTTCCATGAGTGTCTTGTCTTGTCATTCTACCCTCCTTGAATATTTTCACTAATTTTCTTCTCAATCTTCATTAAATAACAATTGCCCTTCAAGACTAAGAATATAATTGATCTCTCCCACTATGAAGCCAAAGTTTTTTTCAGTAAACTCACATCATGTTATAAAATTAAATTCCGATTATATAAACTGTATCTGTCTACTACATCTTAAGAGGTTCTTGAATTTTGAGATTTACCTCTTTGCTCCACAAAAAGTATAGCAAAATTTGATGGTTAATAAATAATTTTGCATAAATTTATGCTTTTAAGTTATTACTATTCCTTCTTAGTCAGAAACAAATAAAAATTGATTCTAACTCATTATTCTATTTGGCAGTTTCAGGATTTAAAGAGTTGTCATTTAGCAGCCTTTTAGATCATGCTAATGATTTATTTGGCAATTTAGGTATGAAACTGAGTTGCATCAACAGTACTGAAATTTTTAAAATTTTATTTTAGCAATAAAGACTTGTAATTATGTAACATAATAAAGAAAATTCTCAGAGAAGCTGGTTCACACTTTCTACCAACGGGTTGTGCTGGGCACAGAAGACAAACATCAACTACATTTTAACACAACTTTAATCATTCTCTTGTGGTTTGATTTTTCTGATGATGTCTAAACTTAAACATAAAAGGAAACCCCACCTTGTATAGATGACTTGGAATGGAAAAGAAGTTCCACAGCTTTCCTGTTTGGCTGGTGGCTTTGACGTTTTTTCACACATGCATTTGCTTTGAACTCCTCCTAAGTTAGTTGCTAAGTAAATACAAGTTATAATTAACATGCTTTCTCTGGGTGCCTCAAACAAAACAATCTCTCTCATGATATACTTTGCATATTGACCTTCAATGAATATGAGTTTTTGAATTCAGATTTAGAAAGCAGATAAAGTGACTGAGATTCATGTTTTTGTTGTTTGTTTGTTTTTTTATTTGCTTTTAATCTAAGGCTGCAGGATTGGACACAAATGTGAAGGGAATAAAACATGGGAGAACCTTCCTGTTTAGCCATGAAATAACCAGGGATGAGAAGTTGAGCTTATAGGTTCCAAATAAATGTTATTTTTCATTTTCCTAAAAACTGGCCTACAGTATTACTGTGCAGCTGCTAACCAGCTGTTTCCTTTCTGTTGTGCTTCTTGTGGGCTCTCTACTTTAAATTTATATATCACTAGGAATCTTGAGGGATAACATAATACTTATAGGTTCAAGTAGTGGTTGGAGTGTTGTTTTCTGATTTTTAGTTTAATCTAACATGTTTAAAATGTTTTCTATTAATTGTTATTATGTGAATGTTTTTTTAAACCTTTCCAGAATGGCCACCATTCTCAAATGAGAGAAAATATTAAAAGAATTAATAGGCTAATTAAAACCATGTTCTCACCTCTCTCATCTGCCCTTCACAATTCTGCCAATCTTGTGTGATTGCCTCAGTTTTCCATTAGGTACTAAAGTTGGAGACTTGAACTCTGAAAGAAAAGGTATTTTTACACCAGAAGTTTACACATAATAATAAGCACTTTGTTCATGAAACAGTACTTTTAGTCATTTTATGCCTTAACTGGCCTTATGACAGAGTTTCACCAACAGGGGAAGATCCTTTGATTTGTCACACTGAGTATTATCTAGGGTCAGATAGATCCAGGAATTGTAAACCAAAGATATGTGGACAGTCTGTCAGTATTACTATTCAGGTTTTCACAAGCTATGAAATCTAACATAATGGATTATATTTATGTTATCATTTTGTTATTAGAAGGTTGAGGTTAAATCATAACAATAACACTTATAACACTTACCATGTGCTATTAAGTTTTCTACATGTATTAATTTATAACCAGGTATTATTACTATTCTGTCCTATAGATAGATAAACTGAGACAAAGAAATCTTAAGAAACTTGTAAATGGTTCTCAAACTGACATGTGACAGAACCAGGATTTGCATACAGGCAACATAGCTCTTTGCCCTGAAGTAGACTGCCTTTATTGTTGGAACGAGTAAATAATTAAGTAGATCTATGATTTCAGAATTAGTCTAGTAGCAAGTGCCTCTATAATTCCTGTGTTGGGTGTGTTTGATTGACTTCCCCCAAAATTGGTTGAACACTTTTTCATGATTCCTTTGGGGCACTAATGTGGAGTAACAAAGCTTCTGTATAGAGGATCAGCTAAGTCACACAAAACATGTCAGGGTATATCAGACAATGTCAACCAAACACAGAGTGTGTTCAGCTGAGATTACTACCTAACTCCAGTAAATCAAAGTTTACATAGGAACCACCTTTCTGAAACCAAGTACAAAATTGTCACACATTCTCATGTGAATTTATGTTAAATTTCAGAGCATTCAAAGGATCTGTTACCTTGACATTTTCCTGAATTAACTGGATCAGACTGCTGAGTTCATAGCTGGGGCTCCCAAAATATTTTTGCTTGTTTGCTTTTGGATGGGTAGATGGATGAGTGGATAAGTGAAAGAAAGAGAACTATAGTATGTAATATATAAGATTTCAACTTGCCAGGGCTTATTGTGGCTACCAGCAAGCAATGGCAATCTTTAAAGGTTTTTCTCTTCTGTCTAGCTGTTGTCCCCTCCTAATCTTTAATAGGCAGGGGACAGGGGAGGGAGGAGGATGCTATCCAGGTAGTTTTTCTTTTTCTTTTTTTGACCATAGTCACAAAATATGGAACAGTTTAGTCTCTATATTATTATTGGTTGTGGGCCAGAAATATTAAGAGAAACAAGAACTAGAACAACAACAACAAAAAACACACAGAATGTAAAATGAAATTACTGAGTTAGTAACTGAGACCTATGTAATGATAGTTTAATATATAGACTCTGTTGGCCATGTTATTATAGGGTGGTTCCAGTCACTATCTTACAGCAGGGAACTATATAGCAAGAGTACTATTAAATATTTTGCAAAGCAGTAACTTGCAGTTGAATGCAAAAGACCCATAATTTATACATCAAAGATGTATGTACATGCTATACTTGTCTTAAGAACATTGGTTTTCTTTGATTTAATGTACACTTGCATATTCATTGGAAGAAATTGGTAGGCTTAAACAATAGGTTTAAATAGCCAAAAAACAAGGTAGTGAATGAATAAGGTGACAGCTAATATGGGCTTTACATGTAGTAAACATGTGTCAAATAACTGAGAAAATGTAGGTGGACATGCATTGGTAGAGACGACCAGATGAACTGATGGTCTCAAACTCTTAAATTCTATGGGGGTGGTTTGGGGGAGTAGGGTTGAGGCTCACCTTTCTGCAAGGTAAAATGGCAAGAGCAATCATTGCTAGGAGTGGCTATTTGTCAGAATATAGCTTGAGATCCCAATTGAATCAGGTAAGTGGGTGGGGATGATACTTAAGGACTCAAGAGATTAACAGAAGCAAAGTGCTTTCTAAGAGGACATACCTGCCTTGGACAAAGCTAAGGATGGTGAGTGTGTAAGAAGTGGGTGAGGAGTACCATCTAATAGATTAGGTGTTTTGCTGTCAGGTCCAGAAATTGGGCAAGGCAAAAGGACTGGCCCAGGCCGGCCACCATACAGGGGCTGCTCTTGAGAGGTGAGTGGGGCCAACCAGCATTGCAAGCTAGGAAACCATTTTAATATAATGATTCGGGGCTCTTCACTAGATCGCTCTCCACTTTCTAGCTTAAGAAACTAATTACTTAAGTGGAAGATGAGAAGGGAGAACAACTTCCATAGCATAAAATAAAAACATAAAGTAAAGGACCATATTAGGACATTTAAAACTTCATCTTGGCCACAAACTAACTATGTGACTTTTGGCATAAAACCTTGCAGATGCTTGATTTTCTTGTCTGAGAAAGAGGATTTTAGAGTCTTTGTGGTTCTATCTGGAAATATAGTTCTGTCGTTTAGGGGTGTTTGTCAAGTACAAATTCAAAATGAAGCCATGCTGTGACCTATGTTGCCCCAAATCTAATTCATTAAGAGAGATACAGAGACTAGATAATTCCCTGATGTTCAACACCAACCAGTCACTTCACTTGGCTGAACAATCAAATTCCAACTGCCATGTAGCTGGACAGGTATTGAAAAATGACTAGCACATCCGGAGGAGGGTGACTGAAGTGGTTTTGGTTCTGGAAATAATATCATAGAAGAAATAGTCAAATGAGCTAGGGTTTGTTATCCAAGGCCAGAGGAGAAGGAGGCTCCCAACAACTTTCTTCTAATATCTCTTCTTAAGGCTCTAGGTCAGCAGTTCTCAACCTGTGGGTTGCGACCCCTTTGGGGGTCAAACGACCCTTTCACAGGGGTCACCTAAGACCATCAAAAAGCACATATCAGATATTTACATTACGGTTCATAACAGTAGCAAAGTTACAGTTATAAAGTAGCTACGAAAATAATTTTATGGGGGTCACCACCACATGAGGAACTGTATTACAGGGTCGCGGCATTAGGAAGGTTGAGAGCCACTGCTCTAGGGGAAATATTATAGGTAACTTTTCCTAAAGGCTACATAAGAATAAATGAAAATAAGGTAAGAACTTTCTAATGATTACGTTTGCTAGTAATAAATCGGATTGCTTTGCAGTGAAGGTATTTTCCCCACAAGGGCAACAACATTCAGGGAAAAGTTAAACAACCACCTCTGGGTAGAATGCTAGATTTGATGACCTCGAGGGTCTCAGGCATTTTTTGAGTGCTAATGTTAGTTTTGAAATTAAAAACATATTCAAGTGGTAATGTCAGTTCTAACTAAATTTTATATCAAACTAGCCAGCTATTGTTTTATTAATTGGAAATAAAATATCATAGTTATCAAAACTCAGACAGTTTCATTCGGGTCTGAAAAAGAGTAATATAAGAAATTGCAACATAGTCTGGAGGGTCTCACCAGCTCCTCTTTCCCCTTGTCAGTCACAAGTGTACCCTTCAGCACGTTTCTTTCTCATCTAATCCTGCCTTGACATCTGCTTCTTGGAGGGTCTGAACTGACACAGTAATAAACATACAGTAATATTAGCTATTTTATTTAAACTTAGCTATTTTACTCTTTCCTCTATGTCTCCAAATTATTTTTTTCCCCTGGGAACAGTTTCTTTCTATTGATGGGTATACCATAGAAATGAGTTGGAATTTTTGTTCTTTTCTAATAGAAAAATGGAAACGTACTTATTAGTTATAAAATAATTCATTACTTTAGAAGGATAGTAGTGATTCGAAATTGAAGAATTTTAAAAAGAAATGATTCTTTAATATTTAACTTAATATTAGACTTCACACCAACATGGAGTAGTAAACTTTATCTTGGTGCATTACAAGGTCACTATGAAAGTGTAGACACAGCTTCGAGGAGAGACAGCAGGGGGAAGTGAAGACAGTCCTCTGGCCAGGTGAAAGTCCCTTCAGTGTCTGGATTTGGTATTAGTTCCCCCTCTGTCTCTTGTGGCATTTCCAGCCAATGCATCCTGGATGACCCAAAGCCCAGCATTTCCTGTAAGGTAGCGGGAGGGACAGGAAACACCATGTGCTTCCTGGTTTTGGAGGTGGCACAGGGGTGCAGGGCAGCCTTCCCAAAGCAGGAAAGGATTTGGTGACTGTCAACAGAGTTTTGCTTTTCAGAAGAATGACACAATTTCTTGTCGAATTTCAGTTTGGACTCAGTAAGTACTAGAAACACACTTACTGCAGAACCTTTACTTTCAGGGTGCCCATTTAATAAGATGAGAGAGGACAAATGCCAGCTCATTCAGGGGTGAGAAACAGACTCAGCCTTAGCAGTCTCAGAGCTTGGCTGTGCCCTCAATAGTGATCAGCAAAACTTTTTATTTTTTCCACCCTGGAGTGAGGTAAAGCCATTCAGACATCTTTTCACTGAGGAGAATCCTAAGGGGACTTGAGAAAAGGGATAAAGTTATGCTTTGGATGGTAAGGGAAGGGTGCAGTCAGTCTAATTAAAGAGAACTGTAGTAGCTCATAACTAAGGGAGAAAATGATTTGTGTACGGTGGTGCCAGAAACTTGGGTAAACCTTTGAAGTTCTTAAACATACTATCAAACTCCATTATTTCAAAAAGTAGAGTAAGCCTATAGGAAAAAACACATATATTTTTAAATTATATATCTCTCTTAAGGGAAGGAGAGAAGGTTATGACCTGCCACTTCTCTTGGTACTGGTGGTCTCTTGTGAGATAGGACAATATTAAATGTTTGAAAAATAAAGGAGCTTTTATTCCTGAGTTAGAAGCCATATAACATAAAGATTAAAGGCAAGGGGTCAGGATGCAGTGTGAGTATGAATTACAGTACATTTCTATCATTTACTAATCATGTCACCTTGAGAAAGTTACCTAATCTTTCTGAGCTTCAATTTCTTCATGAGTTAAATGGGGTAAATTATAGTACTTGTCACAAAGGATTTTTGTGAGGATTACATGAGATATGGCATGTACAGTATTTAGTACAGTGCTTGGAATATTTTCTATGAGCCCAGATTCAAAAGTGACTAACTGGAGTTACTGAGGCATCTCAGTAAAGTCTTGCTTACAAAAATGGGCACATTTGACTTTTTAACATTTTGGTTAAAAATTAGTAATTTATGGTAGCTTTATCAGAACCCTTGACTGATATTGGCTTTTATTACCTAATGCAGTTTCAAAACAGTGCGATGAAAAGGACAAAAAGATTCTGTATCCTGAATTAGAGCCATCATTTGCTAAGAAAATTTTATGATTAAGAAACAGAGATAATTGTTTTTACATTATGGGAGTTAAATAAATATTTTTAAAATGAATAAACTCACTCATTCAACAAATATTTATTTTAAATACTGATGTATGTATAAAAAATAAAGTAGGGTGATATGATGGTGAGTGGGCTCTGTGTGTATAAAAATCTTGCTCTGCATTTAGATTGGGAGCTAGTACTTAAGTCTAAATTAAAAAATTGCTTGAAAAATGCAACTGCTAATAATGTATCTCTAACTTAAAAATTTCTAGAGGTGTATAATAATATTCAAATTCAAATTCTATGCTCCTTTGGGAAAGTTAAACTTTATTTAGTGTTCGCAGAGTTTTCCTGGTGTTTTATTTTCATTCTGTCTGAAATGAAATTGGGGAAGGAAACAAAGTTAGTTTCAGTAATTGAAGGTAAATTCTTAGGCCTGGATTTTTCTCTTTTTGGCTAATGTTTCATTGACCTCTGCAAAGCTAGCTAGCATTTTTACAACAGAATGCAGACAGGGTGATTATTCTGGACTCTCCCCTGTCGACTTTCATTGATGCTATCAGAAACTGCTGGGAACTCTTTTAATAATTATATAATAAGTGTTTGTGTTTGTACAGTAGTTAATTTTCAATCATGCACTGACTTTTTTGAATATTTGAAGTTGACTTGTTGGCTTTTCTATAATGCATTTCCCAGGTAGATTAGGATACATACCTGAATTCTCAGGCTCATCCATTCATTTAGGAAGAATCTATCAAGTGCTTATCATGTGCCAAGTGCTTGTGATATTAATCAGTTGAATCCTATGCAAGGTGACATCCATCCATTTTAGCCCGAAAAAAAATTGGTTAGGTTCAACTTATTAAAAAAACAACTCCTAATTTAAGAAGCTTTCAATTGAATATAAAATTTAAATGTACAAACAAATGAATACTTTTAAGTTTTATTTATACTTAATTAGAAATTTCGTACCCATGGAAATTTAAATTCTATTGGTCAATAATATTTCTGTATAATGATTCTGTTTACCTGATACATAGTCTCATTTAAAGGAATTAGTTTTCTATACTAGGTGTCCCAAAGTAACACGTGTTTTAGTAATCCTTATACTGTACCATAATGAATTACTTATTTGTCCTTTTTCTTGCAATTTTAAAAGCTAATCTAGAATCAAAATTAAAGTGAGGTGTTGAATAGTAGCCCAGGTTTTGTTCCCATTTGGAAGAAATAATTAAATCTTTAACTTCTCATTTCCCTACCTACCCTCTTCAAAATAAAAGCACAAATAATCTCCCTTACCACAAAACTCGTAAATCCCAGGCATTCACAATACACACTGACACAGTGCAGGAAATTAAAATGGTGCTAGAACGGAGAGCGACATGTGTGCACTTGAATTCAGACCTTTCCCCCACCACATCTCTTTTGATTTAATGCCTGATAAGAGCAGTGAAACATGGATTCTGTTCTAATTCAAAGCCTGATTGTGGTTATAGTTTACTGCAAATATGTTCAGCACTACAGAAGTCTACACAGGACTTTGAATTGTTGACCTTATGTAACAACTTTAAAAGACTTCATTGTTCTCTGCCTCTTGTAGACAGGGAGAGGAGGGCAGGGTAGTGGGAGGGGGTGAAGGGAAAAGGAGGGAGAGGGATGTGAATATTGTACGATGCCCTTATTCGAAACCTACAAGTTTTGTTTTAGTTTACACTTAGACTTGTAATAGAGAGAGCACAGAATTACAAGTTAAGAAGATGGGGTTCCATTAGGTGAAACCCAGCACTCCTTGCTCATAACAAGCCCACGCACCTCAGTACCATTGTTTTCTCCTCCTTCTGTGGCAGAGGAGGTCACCCTCCTGGCCATAGGACCTGTCCTGCACCATGCTCAGAACCCACCCACTTCTTAGCGTCTCTTTCTTCAGTTTCTCTAACTCTTTTACCTCCTCACCTCTCTTTCTAATAGGTCCTTCCTATCAGCATTTAAACACATGCAAGTGTCTGCATTTTACAAAGCCTGTTTATTCCTTCCGGTTACCACCCTAACGGCTCTCTCTTTACCTGCATACAAGAAATGGTGTGGAAAGCAAATATTTGTTTTTACTCAATGGCTCTATTTCCTTAGCCCACATTTACTAATTGATCTTCCTATGAATGCGTAAACTAAAGTCATCAGCCACTCTCCCATCAGTGTTAAGTCCAGCACACATTGTTAAGATGTCACATCATTTGACCACTTATCGAAGTGTAACAAAGCTGATGGTCACAGTGGAAACTTCTGCTGCCTTGGTTCCCGTGATACTAGATCCTCTTAGATTTTTGACTAACTCTCCAGGTGTTTCTCCTTCTTCTCCTTTATCAGTGAATCCGCCTTCATCAGATCTATACACATTGAACTTCTGCGGTCTTCAAGCCTAAGCCTCCTGTCTTTTCCCCAGTCCAGCCTTATTCAATAGTTCTCTGGTCGTAGGGAATCTCTACATAAAACTATTATTTCTACAGCTCCTGGTATGCTAGCATGACCATTAAGTTGTAAATATAATAAACTAATAATGATGTTATTGCTCTCTTGAGGAGAGAATGATAGTTTTCTATGGATATGTTTATTTTGGCCAACGTATTACCAGCCTACTTATTTCACGTGGTTCCCCTTCTTACTTAGGATACCAACCTGAGTGGTGATAGAGAAAACTTTAGGTTCTTTTTTTTCCTTTTAAACTTTCCTACTTTTTAAAACCTCATCCAAGAAGACCTAAAACACTTACCACAAATTTCTACTGTATGAGATGTGATATATGATGTAGTGTATGGCAAGATTCTTTCCCCCCTACTCATGACTAAAAATGACTCTTTAAGTTTATTTTCATTTAAAAAAGGAAAGGCAACTAAACTTAGCTTACCTTTAAAAATTAATTTGTTTTATTTTCATAAATTGTTAAACTCATAAGGCAAACAGAATAAATTTGTATAAAATAACCAGCTTAAACCAAAAGGAGATTTACATTTTTAAAAGGACACTTAATCAATTTAATTTAAATAAAATTCATAATCTTATTTTACAACACAAAAATTTAATTTCAATGCCAAATAGTAAACCTTCTGCAATCATAAGCCAAAGCATATAAATAAAAATATAGCTTGGTATATATACAAATTATTTTCTTAGTGACATGGTTATGCTCGAATATAGGCCTAGCAGTTAAAATATTATCATGAAGATGTGTTGGTTTTTAGATCTCTTTTATGAGCTTATATTTGGATTTAAAAAAATTGAACAAAAAAGAAAGAATGAAATTTACATATGTAATGTGAAACCTGTGCCAGTGTTTGGCTGCAAAAATATACAATTCTAAGTCCACTATGTCCTATAAGCATACGTGTATTTCATTTTCAATTGTAATCAGACAGTTTCTGCCCTTGTTTTTGATGCTGGTTAAATAAGAAACACTCCTGAATGAAAGAAGTTGAAACCACCGACAAATGTTCACTGTTTGTCTATAAGTGGCAGGTACTGTACTTCCACAGACATCCAGAACTCACCGAAGGCAGAGCACTGATATCATCCAGAGGACGTAGGCAAACTTCAGCTCAAAGGTACTCCTCTTCTCTCAAAGGCAAATTCTCCTGCATGGAAGGAAATAAAGAGAAGGAGTCCCTCATACAGCCACACACTTGGATTGAAAGGGAAAACACTTTTAGAGTTATTCTGAGGTACTCCTTCCTAGGTGGTTTCCAAGATAGCCTGATACTTGCTCCCTCTCAAACCCGAATAGCAGTTGAAATATTTCAAAATAATTTTTTGCAGTATATTGTTTCCAAGGATTTATTTTAAATTCAGGAATCTGGTTGCTTAAAGCAAAAAAGGTTTTCTGGATCTTACAAAGACTTGTTCACCTGGATCATGTGATAAAAATGTCTGTTAAGTAGGCGAGTTTCTGTAGCCATTCTTAATCTTGCAAATAGTCCACAAAATCTAGCCTACTCTTATCTGGATCATGCTCTTTTAATTCGTTTCCAGCTCTAAGTCTCTGTGGAGACCTGTCTCTCTGTTAAGTCACTGGATTTCTGTGTGTCGAGGTATAGGTCTTCTTTTTCCAGATTTTCATACAGTCTTAGAACTATCTTCAGTGAACCGGCCTTTGTTTAATAATAATTTTGTAGTATCATCGAGACATTTATTTTCATTTCATATTCAAGAGTTTTTGACACCAGTAGCTCTTTGGAAAGAAAATTGTGTATTGTGATGTCTGTGTGGCTGCAAATGTTCTTGGGGTACCATCAACACAGATGCAGTTTGTCCAAAACAGAATTTCTGTTTTCAGATATGAACATAAACATCAAACGCATCTTGTCCTTTACTTGTTTTGAGCAACATTGTGTAGGAGAAAACATTTTCTTAAATTTCACCATCATTTACAAATCTTACAAATTATATAGCGTGGCATTTATTGGTGGAATTTGTTTATTCATCAAGCTGAAGAAAGAAGTTGTTACTTTCCAGTTCGTTATGTAAAACCTCTTAATGTCATATGACATGTCATCAGAATGTCAACGTATCTTATGGTTGAGAGTAGAATTTCTTAAATTTTTTGCATGGCATCTCACCCTTGTATTTTATAATACTAACTATAATTTTTCCTGTTATTATGATTAAGTTCTTGCCAACTATGTAACTTTTCATTTTCTAGGTTATAAATCATGTTCTTAATAAACTCCTAAATGACTTGCTTTCTGGGCCTTTTCCTTGAATGTGACTTTTTAAAACCAAAATCTTTATCCTGTTTGAGATTCAAATTGCTTTTGAAAATGATCATCTTTTCTTATCACATGGCTGTGATTTGTAGGTATCTTTTCAATTTTGCTGGAGTTACTGCTGCTTTTTTAGTTGTTTGCCACAAACTACACAGTGGATAGGACCACTGGGATATAAAATTCATTAATTAGCTCTTGTTGTAAAGGTGAACTTCCTTTGATTCCCTTTCTGCACTGGTACAGTGAGTTGACTCAAAAGATTATAGTCTCTCATCATTAACCTTATCAAAACTGTCCATAGGCCTAACCCTAGAATCCATCTTTTCCACCTCATATCTTGGCTTTGGAAATCACCATACCTGACCATCAGACATATTTGTGTAACATAAAAGCAAATAAAATATAAAACAAAAGGGCACAATAACTACCTGAGAAAATCACAAGAAATACGAAAACCTCACAGTGCAGTTTACTTTTAACCTACATAATCCACATTTTGCAGCATTTACTGTAACAGTGGTAGGGGGCAGATTACTGTTGGTGTGTGTGTCTTCTTAAGAATGAAAATTTCTTTCTGATTTTCTGTTATATCAGTAAAATTTATTTGCTTCTTTAAGTCAGTTGTGCATAAAGGGAGAGGTTGACATTATTCATCTACCTTCCTCCACTCTGTGTAGCCACAGCACTCATCAGACATCACAGACTTCCCCCCACCTGACCTCAGAATCTGAGAATGGACTCATCTGGATAAATACTATCTCACTGCCCATGGTTGTATGGGGTTGGACATCCTGTAACAAAATTGCTAATGGGAATGCTCGGTCACAGTCTGCCACGTTGTGCAGCATCTGAAGTTCAAAATTTGATGCTTAATATTTTTTCAATCATTCTTTCAAATAGGAGTCCTGGTGAGATTTCATAAGCCCTAGGACTCTGCAGAACTTCTGTGGAGAATCCCTGTTGAGACAATCTCACCTAATCTCATGGCTTCACTTATCTCCTTTCAATTTCATGTCTCCTCTTAATTCTGGGCTTATAAAATTGCTTACTCACTGTTTTCACTTGCACACTTCATAGGTACATCAAACTCAATATGCCAAAAACTAAATTCCTGTTTGTGTCACTTCTTCCCTCACTACTCAGAAAAGAAAACTGTGAGCTACTTCTAGTGTTGCCTACTTTAGCAAATGCAACAATATCCACTAATAACACACCCTGGCAACCTGGACATCATTGTTTATTCAATCTCCTCAACCCCCATATTTAATTAATCTCCAGTTCTTATTAAATCTACTTTCTAAGTATCACTAAATTGGACATTTCTCTTATTCTTTACCCCAGTGCCCCCACCTCCACCTCCAGTCAAACTACTTCCTATTTGGGGGCTGAATTTCTAGACAAGACACTGAAATGGTCTTACTGATCTACTGTTAGCCAGTCTAATACATTCTCCACTATGTGGCCAATTGGATGGTTATTAAAATGCAAAATCATATCATGCCTCTCCCTGCTTGAGATTCCTTAAGAACTACTAATGTATTGCTTTTAAGATGAAGACCAAAATACCTAGTAGGACAGTGACTTGCGTGTGATCTGGTCCCTGATAACCTCACAATGCCTCACCTCTGACATTTGCCTTTCCTTCCTGCATTCTATTCATGCAGACCTGTAAATCCCCTGTTCTAAGAAGCTCCCTCTAATCTCTGCACTGTTGCAAACACTATCTTCCTTCTGCCTATATCCCTCCCACTCCTCTCATCTCACTCTTAATCATCCTTTAGATCTGAGTTGAAATGTCACTTCCCCAGAGAAGCTGGAAGCTCCTTAGTATTGTGTACTTAGGACTAATTTCACTTACCACACTTCTAATTAAACAATTAATTGCACAATTTGCTGGTTATTATCTATCCCTGAAGCAACTCAGATTGCTCCTGGAAAGCAGAGAATGTGCTTATCTCCAACATTAACACATGATAAAAAACAATAGGTGAGATAAATGAGTAAATGAATGAATTCTGAAATTCACTACTTTGCTTCTTTTGTGCTACAGATCTCAACATTAGAAATAGAATTACCATAATCAATACATAAAAGAAACCTGAGTTTCTATTTTAGTTTTTATAATTAATTAATATTTTTACAGTAAGTAAATTGCTTAACATGTAAAACACCTTTTTAAAAATGATGCCTAACCTACCTTGTATGTGTTATATGTGATAAAATATTTTCTATACACATCAAAGTAAAAAAACAACTGTAAAATTTTGTTACAAAATAATTATCTGTGGCTTGAATATATTGCTATAAAAATCATCCCATTTATTTTTAGGAGCAAATAAAAGTATTTAGTTGTGATTAGCATTGCAGCTGTTGAGTATTTCAGTGCGCATTAATTACTACAAGGCGTAGTTTTAAAATGTACAAGGAAAATACATTGATCATTTTATAGTTTTATTTTTCTTACTATTAATGAGAAAATGACATTTTGAAACCAGTATTTCATATAAAGAAGAGTATCTAAATATGTAATTTTAATAAATTTATATGCCAAAATTAATATTTTCTTTTTTGTTTGGCCACAAACCAGCATAGACATGAACTTAGCTCTTTTCTCCTGGGATATAAGAAAACACTATTCAAATTCAATCAGAACATCCAGATGTAAATGAACTGTTCATCCAGAGTTCACAGGATGTTCACTTTGGCTTCAGTCCTTCCAGACTGGAGCCATGTCAAAACTGTTAAAAAAAAATTAATTAGCCATCCTGGAAAAATTAAAGAATATTGTTATTTCAGCTTGAAAACACTTAGATTGAGCAGTGATCTCAAAAAGAGTTGTTAAGATGTGATCAATAGTTATTTAAAGTATGGAGATTAAAAATTCAACTCCTGATGCAGTCTGTGAGGATTTTCCCCCCACTGCATTTCTGAAAACCTTCTCTGTCTTTCCACACAGCCCACTTCCAGACCGATGCACTGCTATGACTGCCCGCAGTTGGTGGCTGACCCCGTGCTGGTTGCCTGGACATGACTCACCAGGTGTTGGATATTTTGACTAGAACAACCCTCGGTGGTCACGGGTGGTGCTACACTTTGTATCGCCAGCTCCAAGGGATGAACATGTGACAACCAAAACAAAATCCTCCAAAGAATGTCAGATATGCAAATTATTTAGTTAAATTACTTGTCTGACCTCACATTTTCTGGATAGTAATACAACATATCAACATATTTTAAAAGTTTGGTCTTATCTTTTCCAAAATGGCAATTTGTTTTCCAGAAGTTACTGATGACTATGATTTAAGATAGTTAGGGCATGGGGCTCTCACAGGCCTACTAAGCATAGGAGTCTTTTATCTCCTAGTAAAATAAACTCGAATTTGTGGAGTGACTGGACCAGTAAATCTTCCACACAACCTTCTATTTCATGTATTTAAATTTGTGCAATATATTTCCTAAAAGTATTCTACCTGTAACTCATGCAAGCCCTGAGCAGGACAAATATAAAGGAAACCACTACTTAAAGAGCAGAAAACCAAAAATAAAGATCAAATTTTAAAAGTAAAAACACATTACATAGAGAAACAATGAATGATGACCAACTTTACAAGCAAGAAGACTATCAAATAATATATTTAAAGTACTGAAAGAAAAAAAAGGAATCTAGCAGTCTATGTCTAACAAAAATATCCTAAAAATTGAGTCGGTGGCATATACACTTCCCACTTGAGTGATAATGAGACAACTGCCATCTTCTGAACAAGTCAGCTTATCTTCTAATATGAGTTTTCACTGCCTAGAGTACTTCACACCAAACGTGGGTTGGCGGACAGTTGTACCTTATATTTTACCTATTACTTACTTAAACTTCAGCTCCTTTGTAAAGCATTTCTGTGGTGCTGTAGGAAGAGGGAGCTATTCTCTCTTATCTCCTCCTATGGCTTTTATTAGGATGTGTCTTTTCCAACTCCAGTAGGAATTTTTTGATTGGAGATAGTGTCTTTTTGTTTCTGTATCCACAAAGCTTAGCATTCTCGACACATGGTCAGGGCTAAATAAATGCAAGTAAACACTGACACAAGTCAATTAATTCACTGACAATATATAACATTAATGATCTGGTCATACACACTTCATGTAGGATTTCCATTATTCAGGGTTCACGGAGACAGTCTTTAAAAAAGGTATCCCTAACTGAATATCATGATTAAGCAAGCAGGCACTAGATTTACACTAGCCTGGTTCAAATCTCTATGCTATCTCTCATGAACAATGTAGACTTACAAAAGCTATTTGATTTTTCTATACTTAAGCCCCTCATCCTTGACAATTTGCGATTTAAAATGAATCCATCTCATGCTGCTGTTTTGAGGGTGGAGATAATCTTGGGACATGCTTAGTAGAGTAGCTGACAGATAATAGTAAATATTCTTCTTATTATCATTATTTAGTACTTATAGTTTGGAGTCAGATATAAGCCTGACTTGCTTCATCACTTACTGATTGTGTGGTTTTTGGATAAAGCAGCCAACCTCTTGAGTCTCGGTTATTGTACGTACACTGGTGAAAACTTTGCATAGGGCTACTGTGTTCTGCTTACACTAAGATAACGCACAGGTCTGTATATAGCAAATGCTTAAAAGATGAGGACTTTTGTTATTTTGATTTTTTCCCCAATGTCTATGGTTTTCTCTAAGATAAATTAGCAGAGAGAGGCCAAGTTAGAAGAGGGGTAATATCCACCATGAAAATCTTTTTACCATATTGTAGGCAGATGTATCAGGGCACATATTTCACAGGCCATGAGAGTATTTTCCCGTCTTCAAAAGCTCCTAGGCTAGCTATAAACAATCAACTACAACTAAATATTAACAAGAACAACAAGTGACTTCAAAGATGGTCTTAGAGTGGGTGCTTTTCATCCTAAATATGACTTGCAATTATTTTGTAATTATGAATGTAATTACACAATAGGTGAACTTTAGTTTTGGTGAGTGAGCAATATGCCTTATCAACCTGCCTTCATTCATTCACATATTCAGAGCAGAGTTAGCTGTATATAGCTCTTCTCTTACACAAAATAAATTTAATGTTGCCTTTGGCTTAAAAGTAAGCTGAAGTTATATGAAATTTAAACTTTTGACCCTGAAAGATTTATAATCTTTAATATCTATATACAATGATTAGTTATATTTAGGAAATGTAACTATTCAAAATTGCAGACATTATTTTATTTCATGAATAAGGTTCAATAGTTTTAGTTCAACTAAGTTACAAATGGTTTTACAGCGACTTTATTCAATATAATGAATTGTAGGTACTATAAAGCATTAATTTGAACTATAAAAGGAGGGTACTTCTATTGCTCTAAAGTGAGCTAACTGCCTATCTGATTTGACCCAGGAAAGAAATGTGTAAGATATGTGGGTCATTGGTGGATGCATGTTGTTTCATAATGATGAGTGATCTCTGCTGTTTTAGAGAACACAGCCAAAGGATATGCAACTATTATCAGTCTGGGCATATGGTTGGCATTCAATGTATGTTTGTTATTTCCTAACTGTCATTCAAACATCAAAATTTGGGAAGTATTTGGTGAATAGAAGGTTTTTACTTTCTGTGAAAGTTAAAAAAGTAAAGGAAGACTGCCCCCCCGCCCCCCTCCCAAATGATCCAGTGGTAGAGTCAAGAGAAACACAGCCGAAAATACACATGGAAAGATGTAGAATGAAAGAGCTCAGGGTCAACCAAGGATAGTGGTCAGACACTATTTAATGTGGTCTATTCAAATCAGATTTGGAGTGTGTTGACCCTGCTTGCCAAGGTGTACCAGATGATAAATACCAAATGATTCTGGGGCTGGTGAAACAAAGAGAGGCATTACTCCAAAAA
This sequence comes from Lyroderma lyra, assembly GCA_004026885.1. NCBI lineage: Eukaryota > Metazoa > Chordata > Mammalia > Chiroptera > Megadermatidae > Lyroderma > Lyroderma lyra. The sequence goes on along the minus strand of PVJL010004717.1, from coordinate 101,903 downwards.
GTTCATGAGTTCACTGGGAAAATGAAGAAGTAAAACTATTGTCATGAGTGGCTGGGGTTATAGCCAGAAGAGATAGAATGTGCTTTAAGACTAAGGATAAAAACATAATTGTGATGAGGGAAAAAGCCAGACCTGAAGCCAGAGGCTGAAAGAAAAAACAATGATGGGAAAGGTAATAAAAGAGTTGGGTGAGTTAGGCAGCTAGGTTTGGGAACAGAGGGTATGTACCAAGTCCCTTCCCTCATGCGGTGCCCAAGGAAAGCTCCCCAGGGCTCAAGTGTCCTCTAAAAGCATCATTCTGCTAGGCTACACTCAACTAAATATAACTGTGCTGTTCCCTTTTATTTGAGTCAGTGCCTTTGTTTATTGATCATAAGTGAGCACTTCTCAAGAGCTCAGTGTTCTTAATTCTATTCGTGAACTTTCAGTATTCCTATCAACAAGATCATGTTGTACCTCCCGCCACCCCGACCCCCCAGCATCTTAGCCTGGTGTCCCAAAATCTCTTGTTGATTTTTAATACTTGATTTACAAATACGATTCCCTTCCTAAGCCCCCCATTCACCACCTGCCCAGTAGAAATGCCAAAATACAGCATTCCTGAGTCTAAAGGCTGTTCTAGTTGTCACCCAAAATATTAGGATAACAATCACAAAAATTACAACTCATTCAAAACACAATCCTGATATTCTTGAGCTCACTCAACAAATATTTATCAAGTATCCTCATATGGTTTCAGTTTTTGTACGTGTGCCTTGGTAATGACTGTAAGCCTTTCTGGTTGTGTGTCTCCATTCTGTGACCTTCGCTTGGGAGTGAGAGAACCAAGCTTTTGGTGACACGCTCTTAGGCCAGCCCCCTTAAAGCATGAGCTGCAGGGGCAGGTATGGTTTTACTGATTACTCACTATGTGTGATCTTGCTAGTTTTCATTAATGGAAATATTTCCATCAAAACTTAGCATTCTTGAAATGATGTTTTGTTACTCTGTTATGCAGTTCTTTTTGCCACTCTCTGATATCAGAAGTTTTTATAAACGACCTCTGGGCTCTTGCCCTGCATTCGCTTTTTGTCTCCTGAATATGAATGTAGATTCATTAGTAGATGGTAGGCCAGGGTTACCTCACAAGTCATTTCTGACTTTTCAAGGTGTAGCAGTGCTCTCTTAACAGTACTTTTAAGGGAAGAATATTCCTCTCTTCTTTCCTTACTTATTCAGAGACACTCAGACTCTGTTTCACTATTGGTAGAGATTATTTAGTACAGCTGGACTGACTTGCAAATGCAAAATATATGTTCATGGAAACTGGCTCTAGCGCAGAGCTTTTCTGACTGGAATGCGCATTTGAATCGCCTGGGGAATCTTGTGAACATTCACATTCTTCTCTTCAGTAGGTCATTGAATTTCACTGAATTTGTGCTACAAGAGAAGTGTCTTCTTGAACCCTGAACCCTGAACCCAGGGATAGCCAGTGTTACCCTGACTTTGCTAGCAAGCACTCTTTGGTACCACCCAAATTTACTCAATCAGAATTCACATTTTAACAAGATCCCAGGTAAATTGTTTGTATATTAAAGCTTGGGAAACATGAAAAAAATCACACAAAATCAGCTATGACATGGCAAAAGCAAAAGCACGATCCCTACACCCTCTCTGATTAAATCTTTACTGTGACGTTCTCTGGTTATTCCCTAAGGATGTAGCTGCGTATGGTGTAACTCATGTCAGGAGAAGCAGCCTGTCCAAACCACCTTCTCTTGTGTAATGAATCTAGAAACATTGATGTCATTTCCCACACATATAAATCTATATGCCAGTGGTTGCACGCTGTTGACTAAGGGCTGTGTGTAGAATGAATATATGTTTGTTGGCCATTTTGTTTGTCCTGTACATGATTAAAAGATGATGTTACTGGGCAGGTGTGAGCAAACTGATACCTCTTTTATTACACAGAGCCTATATCATACGTACTTACATAGCTGTCATACAATGTACCCTATGCATTTGAGTTTGGGATCCTTTAGAACAGTCATTCCTGATGTAAAGTCAATGGAACAGGAGTTTAAGAACAATAAATATGTATTATATTAAAAAAAATTTGTGATCCATTAGGTTTGATAAAGTGAGTGAAACAAACAAAAAAATTAGAAAGATATTTTAGGGGCTTTAAATTACAGTGTATAGTTTGAATCTCCACCGCAACATTTTCAAAACTCATTTAGTCATGGAACCCTTTGTCAGAGAGGATCTCAAAGGATTAAAGTTCTGTGGAAAGTACTTTAGACCAGGGGTGGACAAACTACAATAGTCTGTACACTAAATTCAATCTACCACTTGTTTTTGTACTGTCCATGAGATAAAAATAGTTTTTAGATGTTTAAGTGGTTAAAAATAGAAAAAAAGACTAACATTTCATGCCAGGTAAAAATGATGTGAAATTCACATTTCAGTGTTCCTAAGTAAAATGTTTGCTGTGACAGGTATGCTCATTTGTTTATGTACTGCCTGTGGCTGTTTTCATGCTATGGTGGCAGAGCTGAGCAGCTGAAACAAAAATCACTTGTTTTGTAAAGATGGAAATATTTACAACTTGGCCCTTTATACAAAAAGTTTGCCAAGACCTACTTTACATAATACTGCAAAAAAGGCTTAGCCTCTTTATCTGTAATAGTCCTATCTTGTTTTGATGAGTACAGATGTACTAAATATAATAGCATTCCATAAAAAAACCAATGTTTTCTCATAGTGACACTTTAAAATCAGTGTACACATGTATTATAAAATATCCATTTTAACAAACTATAATAAGAGTATCTTTCTGAGGATTGCTACACGTAACTTCCAATATTTAAAAAAAAATAGAGAGAGTTTAGGTTTAATAGTAAACTTGTGCAATATCGAGTTATTACAGATTTTACCTAAATGTATTTTCAACTGGTTCATCTATTATAGCAGTTCTCAAATTTTTTGATTTCAGGGGCCCTTTATATTCTTAAAAATTATTGAGGACCTCAAAGATCTTCTATTTATGTGGGTTGTATTTGTCAATACTTATCAGATTTAGAAGTTAAAACAGAGAAATTTAAAAATACACGTGTATTTATTACTCATTTTGAAATAACAGTAAACCCATTTCAGGTTCGTTTCTGTTTCTATCGTCCCTGGAACTGCTCTTCCCTTATGTCTCAGTGTGGGGACTGTTAACACCTTTTTTTTTATTGAGAGGAAATCTGAGATCTAGGGAGGTTAAATAATCCCTCTCACCCTACACTAGTTTTCTTTCCACCATAGGTGCTACCTCTTTATTAAACATCTTGCTAGCTGAAAAAGTCCTAAATTTATTTATTCATTCATCAAATATTTATTGACAGACACTGTTCAGGACACTGAGGATATACATTGGGCAAAATAGACAGGTCTTTTCTTTCATGGAGTTAATATCCTAGTGAGGAGGATGAAAAATAAACAAATACACACACACACACACACACACATATGATGTCACATAGCAGCAAATACTAGAGAGAAAGTGATTGGAACGTGTGCTTTTTAAGTAGGGTGATGAGGCATGGCATCTCTGAGATTACACTTGACCTGAGTGAAGCCAGGAAGCATGCCAGGGGGCTATTGGAAGGAAGGGCGTCCCAGACAGGAGAACGGAGAGGAGAAAGGCACTGGAGTGTTGGCGTTCTTGGCATGTTTGCAGGGAACAGCAAAGAGGCTGGGAGCCTGGAACTAATTTTGAGTAGGGGTGGGAGCAATCGGGAATTAGGTCAGAGTGGTAGCCAAAGGACGCTTTGTCAAGAAAGTTTAGAAAGATGGAAACGATTGAACTATGTATCCTTGTTTTTTGAAAGAAAAAGAAAAGCCCTCTTATTATACTAAGGTTTTTACCTTGAGAAGATGAAAAGAGACCTTTTCACCACTTCTACTCCCATAAATGAGTATTCAAGTTTATCTGTTCTATCGTTTATTCATTCGTTCTTGCAGTCAACATTCATTAGGCATCTGCAATACTCTAGATCCTGAGCCAGGTGTGGGAGCTGTGGAAAGGAGTAAGGTAGTCTTCTGTCCTTTAGGAGCCATTGTGTGCCATATACAACAAGAAAGGGGATCAGACTTGCATTACTGTCCACACATTTTCCCCCCAGAAGGTGGCTTCTGCAAGCTCTAGCTGGAAGTCTTCCATGTACTGACTTGTTGCCATAAATTTTTAAATTAAATGTTCTACTAGAACTGGACTCAGTGTGGTAACAGATCCATCTTATTACTGTTTCGGAAGAGTTTAAAAGCATTTAATTTCCATGTCATATCCATTAAAAATGCATGATGTCATGTCATCTGGGGAGCAATCCATTTCATAATTTGAAGTAGAACCAACAAAACATGATTCAAAAAGGAAACGAAGGTGACAAGGTACAGGATAACATGAAGTAGTACACATGCACCTATCATGAACCTTTCTGGGCTTAAATGACCTGACAGGAAACAGAGCGTTTAATGGAAACAAATCAGAGAACCAAACCACATTTTATTTGTGTGTGTGTGTGTGTGTGTGTGTGTGTGTGTGTGTGTGAGCGAGAGAGAGAGAGAGAGAGAGAGAGAGAGAGAGAGAGAAAGAATCAGGATGAAATAAAGTTAATGTGATACACAGAAAACATTTTTAGTGTTGGTTTTCTCTGTACTGAAATGAGGAAAACAGAGCCTAAGGAAGGCCAAGTGAGGCGACTGCATAATGAGCTGTGGGATTAGAAAGGATGCAGATCTGTGCAGTGGCCTCTGCCTCCGCAGTCAGAAGCACTGCTGGCCAGCTGGCACCCACCCTGCCCAAGGCTCTTTCATGTGCCTGGACTTCAGAATGAGAGAAGTGAGCTGTGGATACGTTCTCTTTCTCCAGTATCAACTCCCCTTCCCTTCCATCTCCTTCCAACTTTTTTTTTTTTTACATTTGAACTTGTGTATTTCATATGGGTCATGAAAGACAGTTATATATTAGTTCTACAGAGTATTATATTACATTTTCAAGGGCAGAAAAAGACTATATGTTAAGTTGCCAAATCCAATCCTTGCCCAAATAGTCCAAGGTAATGGGAAGGTCTGTAAATGACGGTTAAATGGATGAAATGTGGAGAACAAGGAATACCGGGGAATGTCAGCAAATGGAATCACTGGGGTCACTGGCTCACTCCCTGTCATTTGTTTTGTATGATCTTTGTTGAAGTACTTGAGAATTTAAGCCTTGATATATTAATGTTTTAAGAATTTCTAAAGTTTTAAGCTGGAAATAGATCAGGTGTTATTTACTATGGCCTAAGGGAACTATCTCAATGTTTTGTACAATGCAATTGGTCAGTAAGTAGCCATTTGAAAGAATGTGTACCTACAAAAATAAATAGCAACTTGTGGAAGTCAGAAATAAGGACAAATTTTATCACTTGAGTCTAGTTTCTACCCTGTTTCATCCCCACAGAGGCAAAATTCTATTAAATTTAGAATTTTCCACACATTCTGATATGATTTAATTTTAATTTGTCCTAACACTGTGATGTTAACTGATTCTTTGCCTGATTAATAGACATTAATTGATTTTAATTTCTATCTTGGTCCTTTTTCTCATTTTCCAGTTTTTCAAACTTTTGTATGCAATTGCTTTGGAGTCAAACAACATGAAGAATTATAGCTTTTTGAGTTTTAGACGTTTTTCAAGCCATAAAGCTTGTAGTTTCAGAGACTTTCCCATTTTGCCATTGAAAGCAAATGACTTTAAGGATCCCAAGATAAGTAATCCTTAAACGTGCCTGGTCGGAAAATTAAAGTACAAGAATTAACTTCTTAGATATAGTTCCTATATTTGTTTGGTCAAAAATAAGGCAAAAAAAATTTAATCAATTTCTTACAATTTATCCAAGACATATTTTCTATGCATATCATTAAAAAGCATAAGACATTTCTGTGCTGGGTCAAAATTTGATGAAATTAATGTATTTTTAAAACTAAATTACTTCTTTAATAAGGACAATCACAATATCTAAGAGAATAGAAAACATTGAAGTTTGTAAAAAAGCAAATATTATTCCACATTACCAAACCAAAAACATTATTATTGAAGTTACAAATACATTAATTTTAGGTGTGGGTCATTGTAACTGCTTGGGCTTTGCCAGCACATCAGTAGCAAATTATAGTCAGATAAAATTAGACATCAACTTAATTCCTTTTTCCTTAGGTGCCCTTCTCTATAATTATGACCATCATTAAAAAGAAATGAACTAAATATCTAAATTTATATAGAATTATTCTGTGGTATCTACATTCCCTAATTTCAGTAAATTGAGTTGAAAAGAAAGAAAAGCAACCTATTACATTATTTTATAAAATTCACTTACTCAAAGTTTTAGTGCTGGTTTTTGTGTTTAATTCTTTTATTTTTTTTATTTTTTGGTTTGCTTGTTTTCATGGCATTCATTATGAGGAATTTTTTGTAACTGGGAATTAGTGGTAAAAATGGAATAGACCAAAAGACAAGGAGATAATAAATAAAGGGAACAAGAAAGAAAAGAAGGGCTCTGCTTCCGTGTGATGTGTTTTGGAACTCAGTAAAAAATGTTACGGGGCTACCTCTTCCCCTTGGAGTCAGGAATGGCATCCACAGAGAAAATGTGTCTGAGATTAGTCTTGCATGAGGGATGAGCGTTTGCCAGGCAGAGTAGGGTGAAGATGGGAGAACGTTCCAGGCGGGCAGCAGCACCCTTCAAGACCCAGAAGGGAGTAAACGAGGTCACCTGAAGACATGCCGGTGGTGTTCGGGGCCATTTGGAGACGAGGCTGTAAAGCAAGCTGTGTCAGACAAGTCCTTCATCGATCACACTAGAGACTTTAGAATACATTGTTTAGGCGACATGAGAAGTCACCGAAGAGTTTTGTGCAGGACCCAGAGGTGAAATGTTTACGACATGAACATAGGTTCGTTTTGGGAAGATGACGTCTGAGGTCATGAAGAGCATTGAAGCAGGCTGTCCTGAAGATGAAGAGACCAATCCGTAAGTACGAGTCAGCGTAAGCTAGGTTCTGCTGAGGTAACAGCCAAGGCTTCAATCTTAGTGGCTTAATGCAACCAAAGGCTACTTCCCCGTCTTCCTGTGTGCCCTGCACAGGTCAGTGGGGATTCTGTTCCATGTCACTCGGGCCCCACCAGGTCACAGTAGGCTTGGATAATTAGATGAAAGCTGCTGTGGGACTGGAGAGGAGTCAGTCAGCTGTGCGTGGTCTTAAGGTGGTTGAAATAATGAATGACTGAGGTAATTTGGTGGGGAATAAGAAGAGCAATGAGAGGATGATGTTTGGGTAGATACCAAGAGATGCCAATGTGCTCAGCCTAGTGAATAATACTGGCAGAGGAGTGAGTATGGGGAAGACAGTGATAAGGTTCATTTTGCCCAGTGCTGGTATCTGCAGAACTTAAGTAAATACATCCAGTAGTAATTACAAGTCTGGAGCTCCAAATAGAGTCAGGGCTAACTATTGATATTTGTACACAATCTTGCAATATTATAGCTACAGATTGAAACCACACAGATGGGTGATTCTTCTAAAGGAGAGGATAGAGAACGAGAATAAATGAGATGTTAAATCGTTTACGCCCTCTGGATCCAAAGCCATCACACCCAGATTGATTCAGGAAATAGAGGGTCAGAATGTCTGCTTACCCAAGACTGCAATTAACTGGGTTTTGATGTACGGTTGCAGAGGCTGGAGACACACTGAAAGATTTATTGAGTGCAATATTTACTTGATGCCTAAAGAAACAAAGCAAGGTTTCTTATGAACTCTTGCAGAGATTTACTTTTAGATTGTGAAGAACAACTAGACACTACAGATTATTAGACACTAGAAGAGTTAATGAAATAAAATGGGTGGAAACACTGACTCCACTTCTTAAGCATCTCTCTCGTGCAGTGGTTTATAAACTGTGATTCTCAGAGGGACGTCAGGAGCTGCTGCCGGACGCAAGAGGAAGGGGGAGAAGAGTGACTCACACCTTCCACCTCTACCAGCTCTGCTGTTTATTTCATAGTGCAGGTTCACATAAGATTTCATTTTTGAGAAAAAAAGTGCCACTCAACAAACAAAACGAACAACAAAAAAACATTTGTCTCTCTATCTATCTACAATGTTACAAAGCCTCAGTTGAGGCTTTCACCATTTCTTGCTTGGATTATTGTATTCCTCTTCCCACTGGTCTCCCTATCTCATCGTGACCCTTGGTGATCCACCCTCCACATTGCTCCCAAAGTGATCATTCTCAAACACAAATTCAATCCTGGTGCTTGCTTCTACAGGGCATTTATTGGCTTCCTATTACTTTACCATAAAGTCAAACTTTATAGGATGGCACTGAGAAAACACTTCGTAATTGACCTCTATTTACCTCTCTACAGCTCCATTTTCAGGATGTCTCCATTTGTTCCGTGTGCATCAGCCATAACAAAGACCTTGCATTTGCAGTGCCCTGAGGTCTGGAATGCCTTCTGCTTAGCTAATTCAGCTTTTCAGATGCAGCTTCAGCATTACCTTCTCTTAGAAAGCCTCCTGTGGCAATAAAATCCATCCTTCTCTGAGAACACATATCCCACATTACTGTAGTAATTAATGCTTTGGTTGTCTCCCTACTAGACCGTGAGCAAGCACCTTGGGTAAAGGGACTGGCTCATTAGCTCATTAACCTAATTCCCTCTGACTTTGGCCATGTACTTGGCCCTCAGCCTTGTTAACAAGTACATGAATGAATGTCTCCCTATTATTAAAAGCAATAGATTTTTATCTGTTCAATTCATTTGACAAAATTTGGTCAATGGAGATAGACTAAACGGCTTCTTAAAGTTTTATTTGTGTTTTTTGATTTATTGTTTTTTACATCTTTAGAATTCAATAGCCCTTGTAAATGTAATACTTGAAAGTAACATTTTAGAATATTAGGAAGACTTTTTCACTCTTTAAAATATAAATACAAATATAAAATATAAAGATATCAAATAAGAATTTGCATATCAGTATTCTTTAATGGAAAATATTACTGTTGTCTTCTTGTTGTAAATGTTCTAAATATCACTTATTTTTTGTAGTGACCCCACCACCAATTTGTTAATAGCACCCAGCTTCTACAAAATAAAGCCTTTATCTTGGTTTCCAAAGCTTCTGTAATCTGACCCCAAATGATTTTCTCAACCACATTACTCACTAATCTTTAACACTTTTTTTTTCTTTTCTTTTTGCCTCACTTAGATCTTTCCTTTCATATTCCAATTTACTCTACTTAACTCTTGGTGGATATTTTCAATCTGAGGATTTATATATCTTCTTATTTCTGGCAAATTCTCCATCATTACATCTTAGAATATTGACCACCTCATCTTTGTTCATGTCTTTGGAACTTCTGTGATGTAGTTATTAGAATTTCTATGATGCCTATTTTCTTTTTTATATCCTCCATTGCTTTATCTTAGTCCAGTGGACAGAACAGAGATGTTCTGTTCTGTCTTTGGCTTTATCTTCAAGTATGACTTGTCTTCTGTATAATCAATGTGCTGAAATTTAAAAAAAATAAATGACTGCACTTTTACTTGGCTTTTTAGAACTTGTTTAATAGCTTCCTGTTTTTATTTTACAGATGCAAGAAGTTCTTTTATGTTTTAAACATTGTAAACATACTTGCTCTAAACACCCTTTCATATTGTTCTATCATTACTATATCCTTGAACTGTCTTTCATACTGAGGGTCCTATTTTGTTTTAGGGTTTTTTGTTCGTTTGTTTTGCCTTTTCTTCAGAGGGAATGATCTTTTGTGGAGGTCCAGATAACTAACTTGAGGTGATTTCCACTGGTGTCCGTATCAGTAGCTTCAAGACTCACTGATTCTGAATTATTTTTTTGTGCTAATTTTTCAGCCTGGGATTCTCAAGAGTGCATTGGTAATGAGAATTCAGTTCCCACTCACTCCTTCCTATATGTAGCTCAGACTAGGGGTTCTACATCCCTAGAAGACTTCTTCTTCACCCACAGGGTGGGGCTGTTGGCTTATTTCCAGCAGCTACCTTGGGTATGCAGGTTTCTTATATGGTTTGTGTAATGTTTCCTGGAGTTCTCCTGCTTTTGCATAGGGAGGCTAATTCTGATTTCTGCTGAGCATGTATTTTTCTGGGCCAGCTTCTGGCCTTGAATGGCCAGGAAAACACCAGGTTTTGAGAATTGTAATTTCTCCTGTTCCTGACTCTTTGTAATGTTCCTTCTATGTTTTTTTAGCTTGTGGAGGTTTTCCTTTTGGCTTTTGAGTTCTGCTATATATTTAATATCTAAAAATACTTGTCTCGATTTCTATATGTTTGAAAAAGATTTCATTCAGTTGATCTTATCTGGAAAACTGCCTCCTATTTTTTAACTGTCTAAATATGTTATCCTTAGTTTCTATAGTTCTCTTTATTTTGAACAATCTCTCAAAGTATCTCTGCCTGTTGCAAATTTATTCTAACCTTAGAGGATTTGAAACTTTGCTGAAGGTTAAGTTTTTCTATGCTTTTTCCCTCTAGGAACCAAATTAACTTGTAATCAGCTTCTTATCTGGACTTCTTTGACATCTATTTGTTACTTAGCCATATTTTGTTATATTTGCTTTCTGGCTATTATTTATATTTTTGTGAAATTATAAAATCTTTGAGGTTTGTGACCATTTCTTAAGCTTCTTGGATTTCCTTATGAGGTGCTACACAGTGGGCACTCAAGCAAATACTTCCTAATGGAAGGATGACTGAAATAAAAAATATATTAGAATAAGAATAATTTTATAGTACTTTAGATTCAATTTAAAAGGATCTGAGCACCTAGGGTAACAAAATTTGCTTGCATTTCATTGGCCTTGATATTCTGCTTAACCATTTTATTCAGGACTCATGATTTTATAAGGTTAGAGAGATGTTATACAAGGTCTGAGGTGACTAAAGGAGAGCAGAATGATTTTATTTCAAGCAGTATAGAATTAATATGATAGTTAAAATCTTAAAAGAAAGTGTTTGTTCCAACAGAAGAAGCTTCCTTAAACCAGTGGGGAAAAATTAACTGAATTTGTGGTTACTTGCTTAGAATTTAGTCTTGAGTAAATGAACTAACCAACAGGTGATTCTAAGAGCTACTTTCACCAGGAAATGTTTGAGTTCCAGTTCATGGGAGCTCAGCAAGGTATGGGATGCAAATCACATTCCAGCACAAACCAGTCAATCAAGCCTTGAACACTTTTGAAGTTTTAGGCTTTGCCTGTGAACATGGGAACACACAAGGGCACCTTCAAATGAAAAATACACACACTGTTCTAAAGAGTCCTGGATGTGTAATTTGGTAGAAATTTAAAGGATGTCTTTTTATAGTAAGTCTATAAAGAAAATAAAATTCAAGTAAAGTTAAGTCCTTTCCGGTCATAAGTGTATGTAAATGACCTTTAACTCTAAATTCAAATACTTTGTGCATTTCCCAAATATACTTGTTAGTAAAACACATGGTGTGATATTTTATTCTCCGCACCTGATTTTATAAACTATGGGATGATATTACTTTAATAAAAATAATAGCTAGCATTTATTGTATAATTGCCTTGTATCAAGTTATGTTCTTATACTTTAGAGATATCTCACTTAATACTTAAATGACCCTATACTGTCACTACTGTATTTAACTCCCATTTGCAGATGGAGAAAACAGATACAAAAGAGTTAATTAACCTACCCACATCACAAAGTAGTTTCAAACTACTGTGAAGTTCCTGCTGGCCTCCTATTCATGTTCCTACATTTAGAAGACATATTTGTCCAGGGTTTTCTTGAAGAATCTATATTTTATTGAGAATAGAGGGAAAAACAGCAGTGTTGTTTAACTTATCACTACCTTGTTGTGATCTAACGCAATTTAGAAGAAAAGATTTTAAAGCAATTTAATTCTAAAAACATTACTGAGTACCTATTATTTGCAATTCACTGCACTTGGTAATGAACATGAGACTGCAGAAGCTCTCTTTTCTCTACCAGTTTTTCAAAAGAAAGAGCATTTCCGTTATAATTAGGTGACAAGATACACTGTTAATTTTTCACACCAATTCACCAGTCACTTGTTGTTGCAATATGGTGTCATGAAAGAAATAAAAAAAACCTTGTGACTTAGTTCACTTTTTCTCTGTGGTTTCATAAGATATATACTATAAATGCAATGTTTTCATTATTTAGAATAACTTGTAGCAAAAAGTAAGTTTATAAATTTTGAGGGGTGGTAGATGAGAGCATATTAACACATTTCCTATATCAATCAAGGTATTTTTAATGTAAACTTAAGCATTATCAAATAAATTGAAACATGGAAAAGAGGATGCTGGGAGACTTGTGAGAATAATAATAATAATAATAATAATAATAATAACCCTGTGGGTTCTCAAACTTGGCTGCCCTTTGGAATCATTTGGAAATTTTTGAGAAGTACTGATGCCTGGATCCAACCCCCAGAGACCCTGACTTACTTGGTCTGTAGTATGGCCCAGATCCAGTGATGCTAGCATGGGGCAGAGTTTGAGAGTCACCGATTTAGAATCTAGTATCTGATCTATTACTGCTTCAGGGTCATGCCACTCCTCCAATCTCCTGAACCCTTTCCTGATTTCATAGGTTTTTCAAGTAGGTTTTGGATGTGAACTTGTTTTCCCAAGTAGGTATTTCTTCTGGAACGTGATTGTACTCCTTGTAAATGATTAATTGACTTTCTGGTTAAATCAGCCTTTGGTGAATGACTTCCTCCTCTCTGTACCCGCCAGCTGATGGGTCTTACATAAACATATCCTCATCAAGATTCCAGACCTACAGAGCTAGCAGGCCAACCTTAGAAACAAAAAAGGTAACAGCCACATGGAGGCCATTCCAGCTTATTAATCTGCTCCCCTCAAATTACAACATGCTTGTTTCTTACATCTGCTTAATCATCCCTATGGGTAAGTGATTCTAGATCTTGGACACACGTATAAATCACCTAGGAGATTTTAGTACTCCTGATACTTGGGCCACGCAACAAACCAAATCTATCAGAATCTCTGAGAGTGCGACTCAGTCATCAATATTTTTTAAAGTTCCCCAGAAGACATTGAGAACCAATGCCTTTGGCTATAATAGTCTTACATACTTACTTAAAACATTCCTGATCCCATGGTTTTTAAATCTAATGTTCTGGAGCTGCAGAGATGTGTGTGTGTGTGTGTGTGTGTGTGTGTGTGTGTGTGTGTATCTTTTTAATTACTCCAACTCAAGATAATTTGATTATGATAGATATTACTGGAAATCTAAAAATAAAAAAAGAACAACTTTTTAAATTGAACTCCCTGGTAATATACTCACAGAGCCCTTACTTTGGACCAGGGTTTTTTTTCAAGCATTATACATAGATTGACTTATTTACTCTATCACCATTTTACAATGAGGAAACTTGCCCAAGGTCACACACCTAGTGTTAGGGTCAAGATCCAAAGGAGAAAATCTAGCTCCAGTCAGTATGGTGGACACAGGCGACCAGTGGGTGTGGTTGTTGCAATCATCAGAGGTAATGAGGTGGGTAATACTCTTATACTTTCATTTCACAGGTAATGAACGGAGATACTCAGTAACTTTCCTAGTATTGTGCAGCTAGTACGTGGCAGAACTGGGGTTTGAACTCAAGCAGTTTGACCCTAAAGTTCCAGTTCTCATAATCTGGCATTCTTTCACAAATATGCAGCTTTTTGGAAACTTCTGTTCCTGCAGATCGGAATTTGGTGTTGCAAGTTTCCTGTGTGCTGCTGGGCTTACCCTTAATATCTTACCCAGAATCTTACACAGGATCTTTCGCTCTACTATTGCTGTACTGGAGAAGCCATTAATAAAGAGATGCTATAGCTGCTTTATAACTATTAGCCCGTGGTTTCAAAATTTCTTTAATTTATACATGAGTTAGGTAACATCCATCAAAGTTGCATGTGAAAAGATGAAGAGATTCTCCATGCCTCTTTCCAAACCTTTGCCAATTTGCATGTCTGAAAATCCTATTAATTTCCTTTATTAGTTTGGTGTATCCTTAATCTAGTATTAAAAAATCTAGATTTCTTCTAGCTATTGGACATTGTCCTTTATTAAGCTTTTAAAAACAAATTATTCAGAGGTTTACAACAGTAACAATGCAAATAGGACAAATACATTTCAGTCCTTTGGCAAGCAGCCTTGAGAACTTAAACAGTTTCACATTGTGGTTTTCAGTCAACGCAACAAACATATTGAGCACAGTCTTTGTATAATGAGTCAATTTTAGATTTTAAGGAGGTGATTTTAGAATTCCTTTGTCTCACCTTTTGATGTGATGCAAACAAATCCCACCATGTGCTTGTTTAAAAAATGCAGAAATCTGATTCGGGAGGCATGAGATGAGATGCTGGACTCCATATTTCTAACAAGCTCCCAAGTGAGGTGGACACTGCTGGTCTGTGAAGCACACTTGGACTAGCAAGGACACTGTACTGGTAAAGTGGCTCTCTAAAATAGGAGAACAAAGCATTGATTTCTAGTGCTTGCTAATTCCCATGATATAAATACCCCACAATGGCCAAGTCCCGGCTACAAACATGATGTCATTAGAAACTGAGTTGGGAAGACACGTGCAGCACAGCACACAAATTGGCTCTCTCGAGCGGGTGCAACACTGGATCTGTGTTACTATAATAAATACACTCTATTCCAAGATTCAAAATAATGAGTGATGCTCTTTCACTTTGCAAAGAATTTTAATAAGGTTAGGGAGACAAAAAGTGTTATATGGAATATGACTAGTGATTGGTTAGCAAATGTTGAGAATTTGTGCAAAGTTGCAGTTCCAAGCTTACGTAGACTGGTTGGGAGGATGAGGAGTTAAAAATCCACATGGGGCCAATAATGGAGACTTTGGGGAAGATTTAAACCAGGTTTTGATGGGGATGGTTTTAGATGGGTGAGGAAGGAGAACAATTCTAGAAAAGAAAGCAGAGTAAGAGCTAGCAAAATGTCTCATGCAAACAAGGTTAGGGAACACCTTGGCATTATCAAAGAGTTGTAAGTAGGGGGATTGTTCCAGGTGCAGAATGAAGGCCTCCTACTTGCACAAATGTTTCATACGCTGGCATAACTGGGGAATAAAAGTATCCATCTGAATCGCACATTCAAGTTAACGGAGAGTTGACATAGGTACCAGAAAGAGGTAGTAACATTTAAAGTAACAAAATACATCCAAGTGTACAGACCTAATTGCTTTGTTCTTTGATAGAGAAAGGACTTCCAGAATGGCCATTTCTCAGAGCCATCGCTTTGAGCATCTTTGGTGTCTCTTCCGGTAGAGTTGTGCGTGGAGCCTTGGAAGTTCTGCTTCCAACATGCTGCAAGAAGAATGTGTTCTCTAGCCTTTCCGCAGGGCTGCAGTGTGAGAGCATCCTAGGACCCTTAATCCCATGCACAGAATTTCTAACTGCAGGAGAAGCTCTCATTAGCAATACATTGAGTCTTTAGGAGTCCAAGCTCAGTTTTCTCATCTGTAAAATGAAACTAATAATACCATGTAATTTCTGTGAGGAGTAATTGGAACACAGTAAAGGCGTGTTAGTGCTTATTAAATATGAGTTTCTACATTCCAAATGCATCTTTAAGAGAACCCGTGGCCAGCTCTGAGCTATGCTTGAATATCTAAATCTTCCCCAGTGAGGGCTTTCCCTAGACCCTCTGACTCCTCCTTTATCATCCAACCATATATGAAAGTCCCTTCTTACATTTTTGAGAGCTGAAAACAGATTTATTTGGAGAGAAAAAAATTATCCTTTTCTTTCCATGACTTGGAATAAATGTGGTATTTCATTTTCTTAATTTGTACTATGTTAAGAACCAGAAGAGGCAACTTAAGGTCAGTCAGGTTGAGAAACTCTTAAGCTATAAGCTCCAGAATCTTGTCTTTGTCTCTAATGGGCTTGTGGGGAAAAGTGATATAACCATGAGATCACTGTGTTCTTTCAGATGATTTCCTGTTTCCTGTGTATTTAAATACACAGGGAATAATCTCGCTATTAAAATGAGACCCTGTATGTGTGTATGGGCAGAAGTTCAATGAAAAGGGAAGAAAAATATGCTTGCTGAATACCAGATGTAGAATGCATAAATCCTGTCAGAACAAGTGGGGGATAGCTTTATGGCTGATTTGCAGGAAACCCAAGGAAACTAGGAAGTCAGATAGGCATGTGTCAAACAGACTTATTGAAATCATCCGCTTCCTCGGCAAAATGAAAGTTTGAGAGGGTTCTGTTTTCTTTTGTGGTTTGAAATTGCAATTGTAGGCCTCCGAGGTCCTGCTCGATGGAAGGCTTTCAAGCAAAGAAGTTGCACGACCCGGTTCGGGCTGCCGCCAACACTGGGATCACCCAGCGCCTCTGACTGTGGCCTCCACCCTTGCCCTGTTTGTACTTTCTGTTCTTTGTCATCTCAGAAGCAAATTGCAGTACAGTTGACCACTGCTTTACGGCCCTCCAGCTTGTCATAGCTAAAAGGCTTTGGCATCTGAAAGAGAGTGGTGCCCACCAGCTTACTTCTAAAACCTGGCTTCAGGTGGCAGGCTGCCACCCTCAGCCCTGCAGACTGAGGAAACCAGACAACGCGTTCTCTCCTCAGCCTCATCCTGCCCACAGTTCTACAGAAGTGATGGCCCTAGAGACCATCAATTTGGGCTAAAACAAACGTGATTCAAAAACTAGTAACCTATGTGTTCTTGGCTACCAGGCCCATACTAATTTGTAGTGAGAGAGAAGATGGGCACCAGTCATTGTCAGGTTTGGCCTCTTGACAGGTAAGTCCTACAGGGGACCACTTTGTAGTTGGGTAGGTTATTGATGTAAATAGATGCAAGGCAAAGGTATTTAAGTAGTAACTCTTTCCTTTTCCCTAAAGTGTTTTTCTAAGGATACTTCTGGTTTAGAATATCCTGTTAAATATAACATTTTTATCATGGTCATACTATATAGTAGACTAAAACATTATGGTGCCATGTAAAGACCGTAGGCTTTGTAGTCAAATAGACCCAGTTCTGAACTATTCCAACTCCCCTGCTTACTGGTGTCCATACAAACTTGAACCTGCTACTGGATAGCTCTTGGAGCCTCAGTCTCCTTATCTTCTTGCTGAGAATATATATGCAAAAGGCATTTATATAGAACCTAGCACAGTATCTACTACTTTGGGAAATTCTGAGAAATTCTTATTCCTCTCTGTCCATCCATCCATTCATCCATCCTCCCTGTTATTAAGTGCCTACTGAACACTTTTTATGTGCCAGCCACTGTTTCTGTTAGTAGGGTGACAAATAAGACTAAGATGTGAACTTGGAGTTCAGGAAATGCTTTACTGTCTAAAATAGAATCAGGTATGTATTTAAAGGCATGTAGCAAACACAAAAGTGGTATTAAAGAAATATTCAACTCTTTCTGGTCAGAGTGTGAAGTGTCAGAAAAGCCCTCACCAAAGATATGATTCATAGGCTAAGCCTTGAAGAACGAGTGAGAATTCCCCAGCTAAATGAGGTGAGGGGCGGGAGAGGTGGTGATGGTGCAAGAGTGAGAGTTTTGGAAAGTACAGACTGTGCAAAGTCAGAGACACAGAGAAGAAGGTGGTGCCTTGGAAGAATTATAAATTATCTGTGTGTAAGAACATCGGGTCTGGTGGGAACGGCAAGAAAGATGAGTCAGGAGCCGTCGAAGGCCAAGGAGATGTTCAGAGGCACATGCCATTTGTCCTGGGAGAACTGGTGACCTATGGATATACCGTGAGCAGATGCATGCAGATCACTGTCCTGCTAATATGACACTGACTACCACAGAAGTGCTTATTAATTAGATATGCATAATGTATCATTCCTCTTGATGATATTGGGAGCATGAATATGAAAAACATGAAAATAATCAACTCACATGTAGATATGCTTTGGCTTCTGCCTAACCTGTTTGGGGGTGGGATGATAGTAGAAGACTTACATTATTTTGTGCTCTTGTTTCACTGTTAAGCAATTTTGTTAAAAGAAAATGGGTATTATTCATATTCACTTTTATTCTCTTTTCTTTCTTCTTCCTTTGTTTTAAAAATTCTTTTATTTAACAAAATTCTGAAATAATGGTGCGTGTTTTCCTACTGTGACAGCAGGACAAAATTCCCATGTTTTGTGCCTAGCCTCTGTGTGGAAGGATCACTAGTCACATAGGACAGCATTGATATAATGAGAGTAATGTTGGTTGCAAAGCATTCTAGGAACTCAGCCACAGAGCCATTGTAGATAGGGGGAGGATGGGTGAGGAGAAACCCAGATTTGGGGACTCAAGAGCTACAATTCTGGATTACCTTTAGAGCCTGGGCCTCTGCTCTGTTGTAGCTCAAAGCAAAATGTTCAAAGAGCATAATAAGCACAAGCATTAGCACCTAAGGTAATAGGAGAGGAAATGTCCAGGAGAAGAATGCCAGTAAGCAGAAGTAGGCATGGTCACCTTGGCTTAGAGCAGCAGTTCTCAACCTGTGGGTCACGACCCCTTTGGGGGTCGAACGACCCTTTCACAGGGTTTGCCTAAGACCATCAGAAAACACATATCAGATATTTACATTATGATTCATAACAGTAGCAACATTACAGTTATGAAGTAGCAACGAAAATAATTTTATGGGGGTCACCACACCATGAGGAACTGTATTACAGGGTCGTGGCACTAGGAAGGTTGAGAGCCACTGGCTTAGACAGTCAGTTCCTAGGCATGCAGGTAAGGGTTCAAAGCAAGATTGAAACTGTATGGTATCCAGACCTAGGTAAGAGCCCAATAAGCGTGATGGACAAAAGGCAGCGACAGCTTCGTGTTTACATGGGTACCTTCTCACCTCTGGCACTTTGGATATGAGCTCTACTTGCAGGAAGGTGAGATTTCAAACTTTGCTGGATGGTAGGAATGAAGTTGTTGGTTTCCTTCTTCTGTCAGGTGAAATAGCAACTAAGTCAAAGAACAGACTGTGATAGATGAGTCTCAGCAGAAATAATCCCCAGGCAGTACTATTTTTCTAGTAGTAAGCAAAGTGAAAAAATAAGAGACATGTGCATTTCAAAGGGAATGATTTTAAAGTTCCCTGTTTTCACATGAGTTTAAGAATGACCCTTACCAGTGCAAAGTGAAAATCTTTCAGTTTTGACTTTTGAAAAAACTTCTGTAATCTTTTAAAAGTGCAGTTCCATTGAGAAACTAAGACGTTTTCAGAAGTGATACTACCAAATCATGGGGTGGGGGTGGGGATGCAGAGAAAGGGGGAGAGAGACACACACACAGAGAGAGACAGATACAGAGAAAGGGAGAATGAAGGTCATATAAGATAAAGTGATGAATGCTACATACTCTGTTGACTGTGGACTCCAAAACGGGTATGGTAAAATATATTGGAACAAAATTTACATATATTTTAAAAGCATGCAGTTCAGAAAAAAACAACTAGTTATGCTAGCATCTTTTTTCTTTGTTGGTGCTGCAATGTTACATAAACCTAGAATCTGTCCACATTTTCAGCTCTTACCTAAAAGCCAGAGTGTGTACCACCTCCAGGGTTGGGGGAAGGAAGATGAAATAAAATTGGGAAAGTAAATGGTGGGAAGTATCCTAAAAGAAACCAAGTAGGTATTTTCAAGACAGCAGGTTATGAGAAAAGTTATTATGTAGTAATTTGAGAATTGAGGAAAGAATGTTCGGACATGTTTTTCCTTCTCATGTTTTCTTCCTCTTCTGCTAGAACCTATAATGATTATTCTCACCTCTGTTGGACTCTTTCACTTCTCTGATAGGTTGCTGTGAGGCTTACCTGAGCTCCCTGTCCCTGGAAATGGACCAAACAGAAGAGCAAGCAGTGCCTGTGTGGTGAGCTTAAAGACACGTGCAGCAGCAGAGAGACAAAGGATAAATTTATTATTTATTTATTGCTGCAGAATAAATTGTTCCAAAATTTACCAGCTTAGAACAATAAACATTAAATTATCTCACCCAATTACTGAGAGTCAAATATCTAAGAATGACTTAGTTGGATGGTTCTGGCTCAGGGTCTTTTGTGGAGTTGCAGACTGCTTCCAAATAGGAAGGACTTCTAAATTTTAAAGATGGAGTGACCCAACTTACAGAAAATTCAGTGGCTGAAATTATTATATTTTCTAAATGAGGTCACAAGATAACTGGACACAATTAACTTGCAGCTATAAGAAAAACAATTGCCACCATAAAATATTAGTGATTTGTTTTAGAAATTGTCTATCTTCAGTCTTGATTTAGAAATATGTACTAATATACATAATATACATATTATGTTTTCTACATATGTGACTATATATACATATATATGTGTTAATCAAAAGATAATTGGGGACTACACTTATTATTATCCATTAGCGAATTCCCCTGAGCTTCAAGAAAATTATGGATTTCCAAATATTTTAGTGGCGTCTGCTGCAAATGAAATCAATTTTAGAAGAATTTCACAGATGCTTTTCTCAGGAAAAATAGTAATTTTTGTTTATATTTTTAAGGTACAAACCTAAAGAAGTGCCTAAATCATCTACCTGAACATGGAGCTTATATCAAGAGGTATTAATTGATTCAAGAACACAATTTCTGATGTTTTCAAGATCAGTTATCTGAAATCAGGTGACAGAACTATCGTTAACTTTAAGTGGGCAAGTTAAATCTTTAAATTTCCATTTTATAATGATCCTTCTGGAGGCAGCAATGGGGATGTAGTTGAGTGGGTCAAGTGAAGGGAGGGCCTGCAGCCCTGGAGTAAAAGGAACTGGATTTACCCTTCTGCCTTAATCAGTTGTAAAACTGGACAAAATCTATAAAAGCAGCTCTTTTCAGAGAATGGATAACAGGTAGCACAGGACTGTGAATCTTGAGGGAAGGGAAACAAATGAGGTGAGCCCTGCAGTTGCATAGGATTTCTTTCTGGAGGCCATTCCACACCACAGAGCAGAGAGGGAGATTCCAAAAAAAGAACAGTTGTCTTACATAATTAAGGAAATAGAGCTTAATGATTGGGAGGTCTGGGTGTCTGTAAGCGGTGGGGCAGAGTTCTGTAGAGTAGAGAAATACACAGAAAAAGAACCTCAGAAATAGGTATAAGAGATCCCTTAAGCCCTTGAAAAATATTAAGACATGTATAAGTAGGGTGAAAATCTATAAGGCTGGGCAAAGAACAGCTAGGAAATTGTGAACTTACCAGGTTTCCACAGCTCACACAAGCCTGGGAATAATTTGCATTACCACCAGATAAAATAGAGAGATTCATGGGTCACTTGGAGAATGCCCTAAAGGCTCCAGAAAGGCTACACTTGACTAGTAGGCAAAGTTATTCCCAGAGTAAAGGTTTCTCTATACCTGCCCAAATAAAATTTAAAAAGATGCCTCAAATTGATTTAACCAAATACCTACATTAGAGAAAAAGAAATATCAACAATAAATGATCTAAGTTTATTAGAGTCTCCACCTTAAGAAGCTAGAAAAAGAAGAAAAATTAAACCTAAAGTAGAAGAAAAAGAATAAAGAAGAGCAGAAATTAAAAAAAAACACAAGCATGGAGAAAGTTCATAATTCATGAAACCTAAGGTTGAATCTTTGACATCAATAAAATATCCAGCTAAGTTGATGGAAGCTAGGTAAACATCTTGCTGAAAAGAAGGAAGACACAAACGATCAATGTCAGGAATTAAAGAGGGGACATCACTACAAATCTTACAGATTTTAATTGGATAATAAGGGAATATTATTAAAAAATTTATGACAGCAAACTTGAATTGTTGTGAAAAACATCCTGTGATGGCTGTAATCTTCAAACAAAAACAAATCATTCATTGAGTAATTTTATGTGGCAGGTCCTGGCTAGGCAAGGTAGGAACAAATGAAGACTCACACAAGGCTATTTATTCAGAGCTTGATACCAGTTGATACCAAGGGAATCAATTGCATTTTGACAGAGTCAAAGACAGGCAGAAGAGAGAGAAAGCTTTATAGTGGGAAGAAGGGAAAGCTTTAGGTACGTCCTGAGTGGAGGCTACTGGCATTGGGAAAGCTGAAGCCTGGCTAACCAGAACTAGAGCATCTTATGTAATTGGTTAAGGGTGCAAGTTTGGCTTTTTCTGCTTGGTCCTAAGGTAGAAGTGGGTACAAAAGTTAAGAAGCTGTCAATTATTAGCCAAGTCCTGGAGACATTTTGGGCTGGTTAGTAAAGAAGTAATTGTTTAGTGTCCTGGATTGTTATCGGAGATAGCAGTCTGACTTCCTACAAGTCTGACTTGTAGCAGGCTAACTAACAGGGCTATTTATTGTAGATAAGGGGATGGATTTTCTGGCCAGATTGCAGGTCAAGGTTCTATTTTTAGTCTGTATAGTCTGGCCATTGTCTGTATATTCACTCCCTCAGTAATAAATGCCTTAGTGATGTACCCTTCATTCTGACAATATAATGAAAAGAGTGATCCAGTCCTTCTGGGACCATCTGAGCAGCGTTCAGAGGGAAGACAATATTTGAAATAAACTTTGAAGTCTAAGGCAAAGAGAAGAGGCAAAGAAATCGCTACCAGAGATTACATAACATTTGCAAAGAAACACACAGGCGACTGCATGGTATTTTTGGGGAAGTGTTTGGTGACCTTTTAGAGAAGCTTATGCATAGGAGGGTGGGGAACAGAAGATGAGCCAGGAAAGAAGGTTGGAACCGTAGTATAATGGACTTTGAATGCTGTTCTAAGACGTAACCTTTATGGACTCCAGGGAAGAGAGGAGTGCTTTCAAGCCAATAGTTATAATATTGGCTTTGTGTTTTAGGAAGGTAATTCTTGTGACAGTGGAAAATATGCATGGGGTGTGTTAGGAAACTGGAAGCTTGCACGCAAGCTGGGATGGTATTTTGCAAATTGAAGGAAGCGGTGATGAAGGCCTTCATCTGAACAGGGGCGGTGGGGATGCAACAAAGGGCAGATGGAGGTGATCAAGCCAGCAGCATCTTGGACACGGAGTGAGTGCTTTGTAAATATGTTCTGGTTTTGAGTAAATAAATGGAATATCTAAGAAGTGTGATGGATTGGGCTTCGTGACTTGATTGGATGTTGTCACGTAAGGATAAGACAGAGTCAAGAACTATCAAAGTGTTTAGCTCAATGACTGATTGTACAGCAATGCCATGGGCCAAAGTATGAAAAATAGGGATGGTGGCAGGTTACTAGTGAGGATGCCAAGTTCAAATTTGAGCATGTCTTTGGGGCTTGTAAAGTTAGAATGGGGTTTTGGCAATGTGATGTGGAGATTGGGTCTGCAGGTCACTAGTGGCACATAGGGAGCAGATGGAATCATGAGAAGGAGAATGATTGGTCAGAAAGATCTTTGAAATGTAAGAAAAGGGGTATAGTCCTGAATACACTGATTTTTAAGTAGTAGTAGAAGAGGAAGTGCCAGTGATTGCCAACTAAAAACTGTCCTTGTGCTCCTTTGGAATTCCCCTCAGATTGCTTTATGCCCAGTTTAGCTATTCATCTACTTAGTGGTAGGGAGATGAAACAGAGCAATTTTTAAGAAAAACCGCAGAACTCAGGTTGTGTGGAGTGTACAGAACTGTGAGGATCGGACTCTTTGAAGCATCGACTTCCTGTGGCATAGGGGGACCCAAGTTGGAATCCAAGCTCACCCTATTTCTGTGACCTTGACCATGTTACTTCTTTGAGCTACATATTGAAATTAATTGTATCCATCTTAAAGAGATTTTATAATTAAGTGACATTTCTATTTAATATATATAAGATGCCTAATGGTACTTAGCACATACTTTGTGACCAATAAATGCAAGTTGTTATTATGAAAAAAGCTAGAAAAGTGACACTCAAGAAAATCTGTAAATACAATTGTATTTTACCATATGAAAAATTATTTATATTGCAAAGATAATCATTCTGGACTTATTCTTTTTTCTTTTAGCTCTTTCTTACTCAAAAAAGTATTTTGCTTCAATAAAAACCTTTTTTTTTTTAGGAAAAGATTTTTAAAAGTTTTCACAATAACATTTTATTATTTCTTTGGTGAACATATATGCTTACCTTTATCCAAAATTACTCTGAGGATTATTTCCTATCTGACACTTCCAGGTAGCCAGCATTTGTTTGATACCTACCATGTGTCATGTGTCATGTTACTGTGCTTGGCTCCAGAATCCAAAGATAAATAAGGCTGCTTCTGTTGAGAAATTCATTCACTCAATAAAATATTTATTTTGAACCTAATAAAGGGTAGGTGCTTATCTTATGGTGGAAATACAGCAAGGACTAAAAGCAGGCAGAGACTCTGACCCTCGGTAGGCTTCACTTAAGTGAAGGGAGAAGGAAGACGAGAATAAATGGGTAAATAAAGAAGATAAATGCAGATGGGGCTTAATGAAGAAGAGAATAAAGAAATAATAGGTAGAGAGTGGCTGAAAGAGACCAGTATGAGTGGCTAGGTGGCTTCTTTGAGGGTGGGGTGGGTGAAATATAACATTAATGAGTCAAAATAATTATTACAAAACAAAGCTACTACATAGTTGAGTGCAAAGGAATTTATACACATCCCAAAAATAGCCCAATGGCAAGAAAAACTGTAAATACTTTAGAAATAAATTACTTTGGGATCAAATTTTATTTTAGGTCTTATGTGTTCACATCTCTCACTTCACCTCCATTCTTGAACTAGGAGTAAAACTTAAGATAGAAAAAAAAAAATCAGTTTTCTTTGATTCTCCCAAATACTCACTTTGGGTAAATATCCTTCCTGATTGCAAATTAAACTCAGAAATTTTGGTTATAAGTAACATTTTTGAGTAAGTCTCTAACCAAATAGGTCTTCATCTTCTGTATCTTTGAAGTCAGGTTGAGGGTCTTGAAGTTCCTTAATTAACCAACCAGCATGTAGACTCTAAGGTAAGACTTTGGAAGGACCATCTGTCTAAATCACCCATAATTTTCAGAAAATCAAATGGAAAGAAATAGCAGAAAACAAAATAACAGCAAGTTAAGGAAAGATAATTGGCAGAACAAGAATAGAAACCTTGGTTTCACATCACCAAGGGAATGGGATCTTTTCAATTCTCTCATCCATTTAATAAACTAGTGCTTCCTATGTGCCAGGCACTATATTGGGCTCTGGGTAGCCTGAAAAGTAACAAGTACTTTGCAGGAAATTACTCTTATTTTGTAGAACGTTATAAATTGCCAACAGATGTCTCAATGAAGCAACTTATAATTCATAACCTGTCAAATGCAATAGGCATTATTCAAAGTGTCACATTGAGACATGAGAACATGTCCTCGAAAATGCTTCTTCTTTATCCTTCTGCATTAAGATTTTTTACGATGATATTTTAATGGAGAAGACTTTTGGATTATAGACTTTAAGTCCAGATTCTGGGACTTACTAATTTCCAACCTAGGAAAAGTTGCTGAGTTTCACTTTCTCCTCAAATTGTGACAAAATTCACCGGGCCGGTGTTAGGAACATAGAGTGGGCAGTCAATGCAAGTTTGCCTTTTGTTTTCCTTTGCAGTTTTAAAATTTCTTACAGTAACAAGATATGCTTAAGAAGTGTTTGCAAAATGGAACTGTAATATCTGATCTGATTCATGCTATGATTTTTACTGAATATAAAGTTAATCTGACATTTAATTTCCTGCAAATATTATTACTCAGTTATTTGAGTTAATGTAGTGATAATTATCTTTCTATGATTGGAAACTGGTTGTATTTGATTGATTTGTCTGAATCAGTAATTCTTATTTAATATTCCTATACCAACCACAGACCCAATGTGTATAATTTGTAGTTTATCACATCTCTGTTTGTATTGTTTTGTTTTGTTTTGGTTGGTTCCCTGAGCGGGGATCAAACCCAGACCACGGCTTTGAGAGTGCTGAAGCCTAGCTACTACACCACCAGGGAAATGCCCCCCCACCCCCCAAGTTTGTTTTGATAACTATGATTGTAAAGGCCAACTAAAGTCAGAACAAAAATTATCTTCTTCATTAATTGTTTTTTCCTTTTCATACATTTTGCTCTGGCCACAGAACATATGAAAAAACAGGAACATCAAGTTAGTGATCTATGAAACATTGGGCAGCCGTGTGAAATGGAAAATCTAGCTTTTGATCTAAGCTCTTATACTTACTATCTATGTGATTTTTCACAGGATGGCTGCATTGTTAAGCTTCAGTAACTGCCTCTATATTATGTGGGTATTAATGCCTATCATAGGATTACTTGAAGGATTCAATGAAATAACATCTGTAAAGCATAGTAACTAGCACATAAAAAATATGTAAGAACTAGTAACTATTTTTATCTCATTAGATATTTGCTCTTTAAACAAAGCTGTTTGGTCACCAAGAGTTGCTGCCTTTTGTTGATATAGTTTAACTTAGATGAGGATTTGAGATCCTAGCTATCATTTCACAATGAGGCAATCAGGGTAGAGTATAACATAAATATCATATAGACTCTAATTTGGAGGCTATTAATAAGAACACCCTTATATGCTAGAGATTTAATATTTTTAAATTTATTTGACAAGTATCTATTAAATGCCAACATTGTGCAAGGAATTGTGGTGTTTTCTTCTCTAAGGGACAATAAATTAATGAAATATGAACCTTGTCCTCAAAAGGCATAATAATTATAATACGCAGAGAGGATGATGCATACTTCTGTTTTTCTTTCCTTATTTATTCTCCCCCACCAAATTGTGACATTCCTCCACCCTGCCCTCTGGAATTCTGTCACTCATAAAAAATATTTTCTGTATCCTCAGTCTTTCTCTAACTGAAACCTAGTACTCTTTTGGCACTGCTTCCTCCACAGGCATCTCAAGAACTCACTCTTTTCTTGCTAGATCTCTGGAATCAATCCTAATGCTGGGGTAGATGCCCCCCTAGTTTCTCACTGTTTCACTGCCCACTATGGTAGCCACTATCCACATGTGGCATTTCAATTTAAATTCATTCAAATTAAATAATATTAAAAATTCAGTTCCTCAGTCCCATGAGCCACATTTCAAGTGCTCGATCACCACTTGTGGCTAGTGGTTACTCTATTTTGGACAGTGTGGATGTAGGACGTTTCCATAATTGCACAAAGTTCTATGGAAAGCACTGTTCTAGATCATTCTTTCAGCTTCCTCTCCTCACCCCCAGCTTTGAGTCTTATGTCAGCTGCCTATGTCATGCACTGCTCATGCTTTGTGACAAGTATCCACATGTCACTCTTTTTCCATGAGGTGACCCCAGGCTCACTTTCAACATTGCCTAGATCAGGGTGTCCAAAGTTTTGGCTTCCTCAGGCCACATTGGAAAAAGAATTGCCTTGGGCCACACATAAAATACACTTACACTAATAATAGCTGATGAACTAAAAAAAGATCCATGCATGATGTCTGTAATGCTTTAAGCAAGTTTACACATTTGTCTTGGGTTGTGTTCAAGGCCGTCCTGGGCTGCACGCTGCCCGTGGGCTGTAGGTTGGACAAACTTGACCTAGACGATCCTCCTCATATGCTGGCATCTCAGTTCCTTGACTTCTCCTCCTCCAAGGATCTATCCTTTTTCTACCTCAGTCCCCACTCCCATGGTCACACCCTACACCTTATTACCCGCCATTTTCTGTCCATAATACCAGCCTTAAACATCTTACTTTCCAACAACCATATCTAATATCCCGAATCATTCTATTATTGATATTTTCCATTTCTTATGCCATTCAGATTCCATGGTTCACCATCACTTTCATTCCTTGAACACACTGTTAAGTTTGCTCTGCTGCCACATTGTATTGTTCATCTGGGAAAACCCTATCCTTGCAAATTTCACCTCTTTGGCTATTGTGCACCTATACCAAGATGACTACAACAGGAGAATAACTAGAGCCATGTTGATTGGTCTTATTTAAAATCCAGTCACTGTTCCTAGTCAACATTCCTCATTCTTTTCTTAAATTTAAAAGATCTCCTTTCTCATCTTCACTCTCAGCGAGTGGCCTTCCTTCCCTTGTACCTTTGTGAAATCAATCAGAAGAGAACTTCCTTATTCACCAAAATAAGAGAGAAATCTCAGCCCTCCACCTCATTTCTCCTCTTCAGCTACATCCTAATTTAAACATTCTAAAACTGATTTTCTATACTTTTTCTTCCTTTCAGGCATTCCACTTCTCCCATTCTTTTTATAACCCTCTCCAAACAGGTTTTTGACCTTATCCTCTAACTAAAACATTTTTGTTAAAGTCATTAATGAATACCACATTGCTGTGTCTAATGTTGGAGTCCTAGTTTTCATCTTGCTTACCGGTAAGATTTTAGAAGGCTGATAACTTCCTTCTATTAAATACACTTTTTTTTACTTTGCTTCTCAGACACCACTTTCTTTTCTCCTGTATCACTGGCCACTCCCACTTAGTCTGTTTTGCTTGTTTCTTCTCATTTCTCTAACTTCTAAATGTTGTAACATCCCAGGGCTCAGTCTTTAGTAACCTTTTGCAGTCTACATTAGCATTGGGAATCTCATCCAGCCTCCTAGTTTTATAAACCTCTAAACACTATCCCTCTCCCTCTCTTTATAATCTCCAGTTCAAACCTTCTCTCCAACCCCCAACTTTCATATCCAACTGCTTACTTAAAATCTCCACTTGGTTGCCTGTCATTTCAAAATTAATACATTCCGTACTGAGTTCCTGATTTCCTTCGCCAACTTCATCCTGTTGCCATCTTCCACAAATTACTAACTGCCAACTTCATTTTTTTCAGGTGCTGAGGTCAAAGACTTTATTTTTTTCTCTCTTTTTTTCTTATACCTGGCATTTAGTCTATCAGCAAATCTTACTGGATTTGTTTTAAAAGCATATATTTTTTGAAAAATCATCTATTTTTTTACCACCTCCACTGCTTCCAGGTGGTCTAGTAGCGTCTCTTGCCCAGATGATGCAATAGCCACACACTCAGTATCCTGCTTCTATACTAGCCCTCCTACTGCCTGCTCCCAAAAGAGCAGCCAGAATGATCACAGTCAAATATAAGTCAAACCATATGTGTCTTCTCTGCCCCAAATTCTCTACTGGTTTCCCATTGCAGTCAGACTGAAAGTCAAAGTCATTATAGTGGTCTAAAATGCTCAGTGGTTTGTCCATATTAACTCCTTGATTTTATCTCCTGTTATTTTCCGACTAAGTCTCTCTGTCACACTGGCCAATTGCTATTTTTCTAACATCCCGGTCAAGCTTCAGTCTGAGGGCTTTTACACTTGCTGCATTATGTCTGAAATGGTTTTTCGTGAGACAGATGCCACGTATGCTCCTTGTCCATGTTCAATGTGAGACTTTCCTAACAAATGCGTCTAAAATGCAAAGCTCTCTCCAATCCCCTGCACTCTCCAATTGCTTTTTCAACTTTAGTTTTTTTGCATATTTTGTCTATCTATCTATCTATCTTTCTATCTATCTATCATCTATATTTCTCCATTGAAAAGAAGCAATGGAATTTTGGTTTTTTGCTTGTTTTATTCATTGCTAGGTCCTTGGCGTGCGGTAGATGCTCCATAAATATTTATGTGATGAACAGATGATGTTATCTATAATAATTGTATAATATATTTTTCTTTTTTTTTAATTAAGATGCTTTGTTTCTTTCTAAGCTTATTTCTTTTGAAACCCATTTAAATATTTTAGATAATGGGGACTTTTAGGTCAATAATGAAGTGGGAAGATGTATTAAAACGACCTCCTGCATTCCAAAAACAACCAAAAAATAATAGAGAGAACATTACTTTTACAAATGTCAAAATAAAGTATTCTTCTCAAGAGAAAAAAAAAAGACAGAAAGGAAAAAAGGAGCAAATGGCCAAGGGCTAGAACATGGATAGAATGTCTGCTGGAGTAGGGGCTGAAGTTACAAGCCTACCGGCAAGCCAGGACCCATGAGGACCAAAGGGGCTGGGTTTCAGCACCTGGTCAGGACGAAGGGTTGACTGTGTGCCTGCCAGGGTGGAGGGCCGGGGGGGAGGGGGTGGGGGTGGGGAATTTGGGCCGAGAACCTTAAAGGGAGTAGGGGACTGAATGAAGAGGAAGAATCACCATAAAGGATTGGAGCTTAGCCCACATTTCTTACATAGGGTCTAAAATTGCATGATTTTTGTGGAGCAGGATCTCCAAGGCTCTAATTTAAGGCCAAGTTCGGAGCCATGAAACCGAGAGGGCCAGACTGTGGCCCAGCAAACTCAGGCTAGTGGTTGCCTCTAGAGAAAGGGACGGGGGAGGGGTAGTGGTCAAAGAGGACTTCAGCTTTATGCGTAGTATTTGTTGGGAGGATAAAGCAAATATGAGGAAATGTTATTCACTTTCAATTATTGATGAAAACATGGGTATTTTTCTACTATTTTATGTTCTTTTTGGTCATTATTTTAATATGCTAATTCTTTTTAAAAAGAAAAAATTTAAGAACAAATAGAAGTAGCCTTTGTATCTTTCTGTGATAATTCTAGTGGCTTAGGTCTGTGTCCTATATACTTCATTTGGCAACATCAAGAGTGATTTAAAGAAACCAGACTAAATACCAGTTTGTGTGTGTGTGTGTGTGTGTGTGTGTGTGTGTGTGTATTCCTTTTTTTGTAATTTATAATGCATTGCAATCCATTAAAAAGTACTCTCTTGAGATAAAAGTAAAAAAAGTATCACATCTAATTGTTTCCTTTGGTACTCCAGATCAATTGTGAAGGCACCAACTTGGATGGAACTCAAACCCACAGGACTTCCCGTGTAATTCACATCATATGGCATTTATCATGAATGAGAACTGAAGCCAAAGGAAGCACTTAAGTATCTTTGGATGTTTACATATGATTATCAAATAGACCTTATATTGGGTATGTGGTTTTGTTTGTGTGTGTTGCTTCTTTAAATTAAAAACTTTGAACTCTTTTTTTGGGGGGCAGGGGGTAGCTCCCTGGCTGGGAATTGAACCCAGGCCGTGGTGTTGAGAGCGCTGAGGCCTAGCCACTACACCACCAGGGAACCCCCCAAAACTTTGAACTCTTTGTTGAAGGAGTAATCCAAGTTTTTTTATTGAGTGAAAGTTGCTCAAGTGTAAATCTGGAACATTAAATCTTTCTGTAAATTTCTACTGGATACAATAATCTGCTGCTGATAACATTAATATTCTGTGGAAAGAGCAATGTTTCTGAGAGCAAATGGCCACTTATGCTAATACTTGTGAATGATAAAAATAATTTACATATTTTAATGCTAATTTGGAGTAAGAGTAGCTTTGTTGTTGTGCCTTATATATTGTATTTTCAGGTGTGAGTTTTCTCTTTTAAGAGCTCACCTTAAAAGAAAATTTTCTGCTCTTCATAATAAAAAAATAATCTCCATTCAAAATGTCAGTTTAAAAAAATATGCTTTGAATCATCCTATTGCATCCCCTGTTAACTTTTGTTTTGTTTTGTTTTGGTTCACCGTATATTTGAAAGCTGCTAAATAGATCTTAGGCAAATTTTCCAAAACAATTCTTTATTGGAAAAAGACCAGGAATTAGAAACATAAATGTTTGGACCCAAAAATGCTCTTCCAAATTTTAGAAACTTGGTGAAACTGATGTTTAAAATAACCTCTTTCTCTATTATACATTGAACTAATATTTTATTGTAATTACTTGACATTTCATGTAGATGGACATATAGTCAAATTTTAAAATTTCTATAATTATGATATGCTTTGATCTTACATTTAATCTTGGAACCTGTGACCTTGAATGACAGCCTGAACCCACTCCAAAGAGAGTGATTATCTATTTTCTGTTACTTAACCACATTCAGTGTATGTGGATGTTAGTGTCTGTGGAGTGCTCTGAGATATTCACAATAAAAGAAGTTTATTAATTCGAGATTTGTGACCAAAGATGAGAATCTTTTAAATGGGAGTGGCAATTGGGAAAACCATGAGATAGAATTAGGGGAAGCATTTTAACCAAGGAGTGATGAGGAAGGTAATGAAAAGTAGAAATATGGAGAAGAAAATGTAAATAGAAACTTGGATCCCCAGCATAGCATGTTGAGAAGTTCTGACAACAGCTGAAATGTTTTACAATTCATATTCTCACCAGTCACAATTGTGCTTAACAATCATGCAAAGCACTGATGATATAGAACCAGCGATGGGGCTTGGGGGTACCTACCATTCTCCTAGAAATTTCAAATGATGAGTACAGCTTTCATGAAGTGAGTATGAGGTATGTATGCTAGTCTTCAGGCCATTACAATTGAGAAAGATGACTGAATTAATGAACAGGGACTTAAATACAAATGAGCCCTTAGAGAAGAATTAAGTCACTTTGATTAATATAATTAATTACCTTTTCTCACTGAATTAATCATGGTTGAACTCTTAACAGATAACCCTCAGATCACTAGCTAGAATTTTGTGTTTGTCTGAAAACCAAATTTTGGAACTTCATTTTAACTCAAATTCATTATCCTGGTGTTCCCTAACCTAGGTAAGCAGCAAATACAATTGTGGAACTCAACAAAGGGCCCATGGTCTTTACCCTGAACCACTAACTCAGAATCTCTAACATGGACATTGGTCACCTGGCTTGCTTTTATAAACTCTCCAAGTGGTCAAGAACCTGTGCATAATAGAGATGTGGTTCAGGTATCAAAAAATTCAAAACTTTGGGTAATTTATTAATATTTGGTATATGACATTAAAATAAAATCTACCATTCACTGTGTATGTACTATATACCAGATGTTAACATGCATTGTTTTTTCTGTACGCACACTAATGCTTCTAGAAGCCATTATTCCCATTTTTCAAATTAGAAGTTAAATAGCAAAGAAGGTCTGTAGCTTGTTTAAGGTCTTAGAGTTAAGAGGCAGAGCTCGGATTGTAACACTGTTTTGCCTCACTTCGGAGCTTGTAACAACTCCTGAGAAGCATAGATATGTTGTTGTGATCTTTCATACAATGTCCTGACTGTGCTGTTTGGTCCTGTCATATATTTAGTAAGAAGAGTTTTATCTTTAGTTCCTGCAAGTCCCAACAATGTTCAGCATGCCATTTCAGTATCATTACGGTTCTGCTGTGTTACTGAGGATTTTGAATTGTGTGATGGTACTAGAGTGCTATGCCTAATTTTCATGATCCTTTTGCTGGTAAATTCTTTGAGATTTTCATTTTGTAGAAAAATATGGAAAATATGTGATATGTTTTCTTTCCTCATATGGAAGGCAGAAGAAACATTGTTTCTTCCTAGGAGCCTGGTATTAAATAAAATGTCCCAGTAGTAAGTTCCTCTCGCTTTGCCTGCTTCCTCTCCCCATGCTGGCTCGATTTGGGTCTATTCCCAACAGTGTAGGTGGCTGTAGAGGGGACACTTCAATTAAGGGGACAAAAGCTTACTGGTAATGGTCTCATTCTTCTGTCGATAATGACCACTTAGTAGGCTGACCAGACCTACCATTTGAAATGGGACAGTACCGTTGTTTTCTGTTGCGTTCAAAACGGTATGTCTGGTCAGCTTCCCACTCAGACTTTTCCACAACCAGGTCTAACTTTGAAATTTGCATTCTCATTTATGGGTCATCCAGCAGCTCATTTCATGTTTGGTTCCTGTGATCCATTCTTATCTAAGGTTATCTGCAAGTTTTATTGTATTTCTGTATTATATTGCAAGAAATGACAAATCAAGAATTGCCATCTGTGTGTTTTCTATAGAAAGGCAATTATATGAATAAAAATTCTATAAGAAATAAATGATCATGATTCAGCTTCATAGAAGCAGTAAAATATATTCACCTATTAAATATGTGTCCTAAAATGTTAGTGCAAAAACAATGATAGAAAAATATAAGCACATTGAAATGAAAGAATTATGCCTTATTCATAAAGAAAGGGCATGCTTTTCCGTTTATGCTGGGCTTTGGGTTGCCAGGATTATCCTGCATATATGTTCAGAATTGTATTGTTTCTGTCTTTATCTCTGCTACATGCGGTGCATCAAGTAGACATGGATAATTCTACATATGATTTAGGGGAATGAAGATGCATTTCTGGGAACCTGGCAGCTGTGCTGGGGGAGTGTACTTCATGTTCACTTGCTCCACACTCTTGAAGTCGTCGGGCCACTTGCATACAAGCTGAGTGTTTACAGTTGGGGCTATGGAGGAGGGGAAAATATTTTGGCTAATGTGCGTTGACGTCAATGGCTTAAGTCCCGGTCAGTTGAGGTACTCTTGTTGCTTAACAAATGCCTGCCCGTTTTCTGGTTCAGCTTAAAAAAAAATGCTGACAGTTGTCTGTAGATTGTATTGGAAAGAAGAGCTCTGTTATTGAAGTAGAAAGCCCTTCTGAGCATAAGCACAGTGAATATGGTTAACTTACATATCTCCTTCATACAAGTGTGTGTGTGTGTGTGTGTGTGTGTGTGTGTGTGTGTGTGTGTAATAATGATCAAATTTCTATGTGAGAGAGGAACAAAAATAGCATTTAGATTGCAGCCTGGCTATGTGGCATATATAATAGAGCTTTCCCCCAGCCACCTCCAGGCTATCAGTGCAAACTTTGTTTTTCATGGTCAAATTTTTGTATCATATGAGAGTTCAAGATTTTGAAAGAATAAAGGAATCTCCCTTTTCTGGCTTTCTCCCACATTCTGCTGTAATCTTTGGTAGTATTTCTTCTTTAAGGATCTGTACTCTTAGGAATCATTTTGAATTACAGAGCAGAACAGTTCTGTTTAAAATCTCTAATAATAGAATAATAAGGTGTGAAAATATCAACTTTTCAGAAATAGGTGCAAACATTCAATTCTCCATGCTCACCGTTGAAATTAGCAAAAAACAAAAACTAAGACAAACAAACAGAAAAACATTGATTTTAATTTTGTTCCTTTCCAAGAAACTTAACCACTGCATAGGGATGTAAAAATTCAAAAAGATGTAATTCTACCACAAGCCAGAATATGATAAAGAAAACTATAAAAACATTCAAGAACATAAAATAGAAGATTGCAGAAGGTAAATACCCCATATCAGGATGAATAAGATACTCTAAAAACTTTCCACACAATATCCTGCAAAGCTGGATAAAATATGACAAATACCTTCTTAAATACACAGTTGATTATGCAAGAAAGTAAATTTCCAAATAGCAGAAAACTGAAGGAGAAGCTTGAAACCAGAATGATAAACTGACCCTCAACATAAAGGTATTCTGTAAAAATGATCACTTCAAGTCACCCAGACTCGTGTATTTTAATGCTTTCACGTGTGACCATAGTCAAGAACCAACTAGTGTGCATATTTTGTCATATTAACTCTCTTTCCACCTAGAATAAAAGACTGTGAGCGAGCCCTTAGAATTCACCTAAGGCTCACTTTAACCCTTTTGCCCCGTGACCACTTGCCGGTGGTGCTTGCCGCTGGAGCGTTTGCCCCGAGATAACTCGTGGATTACAGTGTTAATCTTACCTTTCAAATTATTGAAATTATTCAAAATACTGACTATCATATACATTTCTGTCACATTACGATTACAGACAAGTTCTGCTTAGAAATAACTCCAAGAACAGTTTTTATATTTTATATTCACACTGAAAACCAGCCAGATTTTCTTCAGTCTCAAAGAGTGTGATTATATAAAATTAAATGAACATAGCAAGTGAGCTGCCATTTTTTTTTCCTAAACAGGAAAAGGGTTAAGTCTCCTATCGCCCATGTCATTCTTTCTGATACTTCATGCCTTATGCAAAGAATGAAGGAAAGTTCAAGTTGGGGAAGATAAACCAGACTGAAAATATGAAAAGCATAAAAAAATGATTACAAAAACTTCAATATTTATTTCTCAGCATCACAAGAACTTGAATTTGTAGAGTTTAAACTCCCTTCAATTAGAATCTACCAGTAAAATATTATAGGATTAGGTATTGAAACCAAATCACAGCAAACCAAACCACACCAACCAAATATCCTTCCCATGCTCCCCAACCCACCAAAGTGATCCATCAGAATTACCTGTCCAATGTATACGTTATCATAATCACTAAGTCCTTAGGTTAATAGCCCTGCAGGAAATTCCTTTCTTACAGTTCAATGGTATTTCATGAGCAAATATCAAATACTTTGATTAAAACTCAATGTTCAATAGGTTGGCCACTTTAAATAAGGTGATTTTAGGAAAGATAAGATAATTTAAAGTGGTTCTGATAAATAAGCATAGATTATGTAGAAAAATTATTTCCATGGCCATAGTGATGATAGAAGTAAAAACAATTAGAAATAACAAAAACGTTTTATGATAAAAACTTGGTTAAATAAATTCCTTCATTTTGATAAAATACAATGATATTATAGAATGTTGATCACCATATTCGAATTAAAAAGCTATCGTAAAATGCTATGTGCAGTATGACCCTATTTGTGGAAAAATATACTTTTACTTGGAAAAAAGACTAGAAGTTTATGCGC
The DNA here is from genome assembly GCA_004026885.1 of Lyroderma lyra. Taxonomy (NCBI): domain Eukaryota; kingdom Metazoa; phylum Chordata; class Mammalia; order Chiroptera; family Megadermatidae; genus Lyroderma; species Lyroderma lyra. The sequence goes on along the minus strand of PVJL010004717.1, from coordinate 65,274 downwards.
CCAAATGTTAACGAGGTTCACCTGTGGGTGATGGGATCCTAGTGATTTTATCATTCACAAGGGATCATATGTGCTCCTTCATGTTTCTTAGTATTTCCCAAATGTTCCACACCAAAGGTTTCAGTAGATTGTCCTATCTAGACAAACTGACATTTTGAACTCAGATAAGCCATCAGGCAAACTTAACTTGGAGTATTTGGGCTCCCAGAGGGTCCGTAGATAGGTGACAAAGAAGCTGTGAATGCACAATGTTGTGTCTGTGTGTCTGTGCACATGTATATTGTTCTCAGGAGGGATGCATATCTTTCAGCCATTCTCAGGGTGGTCTGCGACTCTCCTGGCCTAAGGAAAACTACTTTCTGGTAACCTGTTCTAAATCCTGTTCATAGATGACCATTCAAGTGGGTGACCCAAGGCTCCTCATTTCAAAGACTGTATATATGAAGTCTTTGGGCTAGTAGGCCTTTGATACTGAATTTTAGTCTTTTATGTGCATTTGGAACAAAGCAGAATATTCACAGGAGTAAATAAGATTAGCATTTATTGGAAACTACAGCAGAAAAGGTAAATTATTTATTGTGTGATAGAAACTGTATCTTACTATTAAAACTCTCTAATACACCCTGACTCCTTCAAAAATAAAAATCAAATTTCATGTTACAGATAAATAGCATAATGGCTTGTTTCTGTTATAAATCCTTTTCCTGAAATACATTTTAAAGCATTACCTACTGAGAAAGCATTCAATGTGTCTCCCTGTTGATCCTTATTTAAATAATCAAATGACGTTGACTCTGTATAAGTCTTCAAATGGTATTTGGCTCAAAGAAATAAAATCCTAAACTGATCTTTATACATGTATTTATCTTTTCTTCTTGTGAATGGAGATAGAAAGGTACTAAAAGCTGCCTTGTGCTTCTTTGCTCATGGAGACTAAAATCTTACGGGGCAATGCCAAAACTACCAGTATGCTTGAAACCCTGAAGGGCATTAGTTGGTTTTTTATTAAAAAATTAAAAAATTTAATTTCTTGAAAATCTTTTTCACTTTGTTCCTATACTTGTATTTTGAATAATGGCACACACCGACTCACACACACTTCTTTTCAAGCATTAATTGAAGAATTGCACTCTGGCTACAAAGACCACATCATAAGTACTTACTTAGTTATATGGAGAAAGAAGTGGATTCATTTTTAATTTACTATTCAATAAAATTATTATTTCCCACTTGGGACAGATAAAGAATTTGTGGCTCTTTTGAAATACCAGCCTGAAGCCTCACTCCTGTCCAGAGAACAGTACAGCCCTTTTGAGGCTGACCTGTAAAGTGTTTTGTGTATTTGCTTTTTAATTCCAGGGTTGATGTGGCAGCCTTTACACACACTGTTTCCTGACGAACACTGGCAGCTTGCCGCCATAGTCTTTGGGGGAAGAAGGCGTGTGGTGGTTCTCCTTTTTTAAAAAAGTGTTTTTTTTACAAATCCACAGCAGCCAGTTTGGATTTTAAAGAATTTTGCCTACAACTGAGACATTTTGTGGGTTTTTGCCCATTGCAATGTCCCCATCACTAACCCACTGATGAGAGAGGATGCTTTCTGTGACATACTCATTTCTTGCTTCTATTTGGCGCTGGACCAGGACCTACCATAAGTACTGCTGAAGTTTGCATTATAAATCTTTAACTCTTTCGGATTGAAAATTCTGTTCTAAATGGCATCTTTCTGAGTAGTTCCCTACGTCTGTTAGGATTCAGATTAGGTTGCTTATTGTATACAGGAATAGGATGACAAACACCCAGGATTTGAGGGCATACAGAAGAAGATTCCTTAAAGATACTCTGGTAATTTGCTATGTTTGACAGGATAAGATTTAAAAGTAGAAATAGTTCAACTTTTTGACTTTTTAAAAACATTTCTCCTAAGCTTTAAACTTGAAAATCTAATACACAGGAAATCAGAAGTAATGCATGGAAGTAGGCCTATGCTTGGTTAACATGCTCCATTATATGTTAAAAGCAGCTTCAAACTATTCATGTTCAATAGATACAGAATTCTTATTACGTTCAAAATAAAATGAAATCAATAGTGTCAGAGCCATAATTATAACAAGTATTGATAGCTAATATAGTAAATATCCCAGACATGCTCTTAAAAATTTTAAGGTTTTGTTTTTTATACTTCCTGAAATTAATTTTTCCATTGGTATAATACAGGTACCTAATTTTAATTTTATCCTTATTAATAGTCTATCTTTCACTATTTATTTGAAATGCTACCCCTCTTACATACCAATTATATATATAAGTTTATTCTGTTTGGCCAGTTTATTTAATATTGTACAAATGCCACACTGCTGCTTGTGTTTTGACGTTTAGTACAAGTTCCCTCATTTAGTAGAACAAGTACCCCCTCTTCAAAAATTTTCTGTGTTTTCTTGCACTTTACTCATTGTGTGACTTTTAGAATTGACTTATTGAAGTTCATGAAAAATCTTGTGGAAATTTTTATTTGGCATTGCATTGAATTAATGTATTAGTTTGAAGGAAACTAATCTTTTAAATAGTGGGTCTTATCCATCCACATGGTAATGTCTTCACTTACTTGGGTCTTCTTTTATGCTCATTAGGAAAGTTATAATAATTGACTTCACAAAAATTTAACCCTTTTTTAATTAATAGTTTATAATTTATTTATAGATATTTAAAACTTAAATGAAAAAGCCCTTCTTTTAACTTTGGTCTTTTCTCTCGATCTCATCTTGCTACTCTAATTCCCTAAGCTGTTCATTTTTTGAAGGACCGGTTTGGAGATCCTGCTCCCTCTGCTTCCACGCCCCTTTATTCCCATGCAATCTGGCTTCCTTTCCCATCACTGTACATAACTACTCTAAAATGTTACCAGTGATTCCTTAAATGCCAAATCCAATAATTATTTTTTCTCAGCTTTTATCATCCTCAATGTCTTCACATTAATAACTACATCTAACTCAATGTTCCTCCATTGGTGTCCATGCACTTGTGTCTACTGGTTTTTCTCTTAATTATATTTCCTTTGCTTCTTACTTGGCTTTTTATTCTCCCATTTTGTAAACATAATGTATTTCTTGTGATCTCCTTCTCTTTCTATGTGCGTTCTTCCTGTGTGTTTCAGAATGGTAGGGATTTCTGGGTGCTTTCATCAGTGATGTAAGCATTTGGCATACTGCAGGTGATGAATAAAGACTTCTTGAACAAATGAATGTCTTTAATCATAGTTTCCAAATTGTTACCAACACCAATATCAGACAATCATTGATATTGTTAAAATCTGAACTCTACTTACCATCTTTGTGCCACATTATGGTCTCATTCTGTTTTCAGTCTTATTTCTCTTTTACATTCTAATCAAACTGGAATATTCACTATTTCCTAAACTTGGTTTTGTTCCTGATGTTTTCTCTATCTAGAATTCCTTCCATTTTTATTTGTTGAAATCATCTGTTTCCCTTTCTTAGAAGTCTTTTCTCATTCCGCCTGACTTGATAGTCTCTTCCACTTTTAAATATTTATATATATGGTTTGACTTCTGCTGCTCTTCTTGCATTTGTATTTATTATAATAAAATTGTCTTTAAAACTGGCATAAAGTAGGAGGAATGATCATTCCCAACCTTGGTCAGGGTGTGGGAAAAGAAAGTCTTAAACATTGTTGGTAGGAATTTTCAGAGGATAATTTGGCAAAATGTATCAAAACCTTAAGGGTGCATAGCGATTGCCATTTTTAGGAATTTTTCCTAAGGAAATAGTCAGAAATATATGTGTAGTATTTTTCATGAAAGCATTTTTTGTAAAAGTAAAAAAAAAATGTGAACACCTAAGTATCCAATAATTTAGTTTTAGTTCAGGAAATTTTGGAATATCTGTATAATAGAAGACAATAAACCCAAAATAATCTTGTAAAAGATGTTTATTTAGAGATTCCTCACAAAACTGAAAATAGATATACCACATGACCCAGCAATTCCACTTCTGGGTATTTATCCAAAGAAAACAAAATCACTGGAAAGATGTATGCACCCCTATGTTCAGTGCAGCATTATTTACAATAGCCAAGGTATGCAACCAACCTAGGTGTCCATCAATAGATGAATGGAAAAAGAATATTACTGAGCATTAAAAAAAAGAATCTTGCCATTTGTGACGATATGGATGGATATTGACGGCATTATGCTAAGTGAAGTAAGTCAGGCACAGAAAGACAAATACCATATGATCTCACTTATATATGGGATCTAAAAACCAAATGAAACAAACAAAACAAAACAAAAACAGACTCACAGAAACAGAGACCAATGAAATGGTTACCAGAAGGGAGTGGGTGAGAGGAGAGGTGAAAGGGGATGAGAAATACAGTCAGTAACATTGTGATAAGTTGTCACAGTGACAGATGATTACCGGAATTAGTGCAGTAATCATATTGTCAGGTATAAAAATGTCAAATCACTATATTGTGCACGTGAAGCTAACATAACCAATATAAGATTGTATACCAACTATACTTAAATAAAAAATAAACTTAAAAAAGAATGTTTATTGACATGTGAAAATTTCAAAATATGAGAAAAGCAGGACACAAAATAATTTTTTCATTATTTCAGAGGAAAATAAATATGCTTAGAAAGTATTAGAAATGCATACCAAAGTGTTAACAACAGTGTTGCGGGGTTGTAGTAGGTATACATTTTTTAAATGTTGTAATTTTCTATATTTTCCAAATTTTTTTGTGCAGGCACCACGTTTATAATGTTTTTAAAGTGTCAGGAAAATTGATGCTAACATTTAAATGGACTGCATGGTATGTTGCCCAGGTTCTTCCTCCTCTCACCCCACTCTCTGATCTCTTAGGACTTTAGTTTTCATTCCCTGCTGCTGGAAGTACTGAAGGCTGACCACTCCCAGCCGAGACCCCCTTTCCTCAACTCCAGCAATTGCCCATCACTGTACAAAGTTGGTGCTGAACAGAGTTGTTTCTGCCAAGGCCACAGCTCCTTCTCATAGGTAGTCTTCATCCAGTGACTATAGTTGTAGGTCCCTGAAGGCCCCTCTCCCTTGCCCCAATTTGAGAGAACGCATTAGGACCATCCAACTCCAGAGCTCCCTGTGGAAACAGCCAACATCTGTGTTGAAACTACTGGGTAGCCCACCTTGTCCCTGTGTTCAGTCCTGCTTTCTTCACTCCCCCACAGCTGTCAATTCTGAAAGTGCACCATAATAAGCTTCCTGGACGGAATTTTCCATGTCAGGGTCTACTGTTTGCTGGGCACTTTGCATCTATTACTCCCAAAAAGCCTTGCAATAAGATTTCAGTTCAGGCAATTATTTGCATCCCTATTTTGCACAAGAGAAAAATGTTGTTCAAAATGTTTATATATATTATGCACAGACCCACTATTACTAAATGTCAGCCAAGTTTGAAAGCAGGTGTGTTTGGGTATAAAGACCATGCTTTTTGCATTAAGCCAAAGAGCTCTCTCTAGTCAGCCTTGTGTTTTATCATTTTGATGTTTTCTTGTTCACTCTGCTAGATGTAAGTTCTTTGGCTGCAGGGATTTTGTCTTATTTATCTTTGAATCTCCTGTCGGGTAGTTCATGGTACCTCGCACATAATAAGTCCTCGGTGTTTGTGAAATTGACTTGAAATAGTTGAGGTTTAAAATATAGTTTTACTTCTGTTTCAGAAGAAATGGAGTCCCTAGGTGAAAAAGAACATTGAACAGTAAGATGTAGCAATTGTAATTCAATTTATGTTCATGAAATAATTTCCTACAAATAAATGATAATGACATTTTTCTTTTTTTTCCTCAGGATTGATTAGATAACAAGATGCTATTTTTCAGAACTTTACCTTTAATTACTAAAATAAACAAATCAGTGAGGTTTGATATACTTACTTATATTTGAACTTTGATGGCAGATATCATGATTTTCATCTTACATCCCTGACTCAGACAGCCATAAATTCTAACTTATTTGAGAAAAGAATCTAGTAAAAGTAGAAAAATGTAAAAAACAGGATAGGTGCATTTCTAATACAAAATTTGCAAGTGTATACGTGGCCTGTCTGGAAAGTATCCAGCTATGTAATATGAAAAATAAAGGCATTTATGGCTGGATGTTTTTCCTGGACAGTCTTCATATTAACAGAATTGAAGTTTTTGTGGCAGCAGACAGAAATACCTGAATGAGGTTTCCAGCACTCATTAGAATCTGCAATTACAAGTTGACTTTTTCTTTAAAAAAATTTTCATATTTACAATTTTAAAAATACAAATGAAATTAATATATCAATAAGGGGTTAATTTGTTAGGAATAAATAGATCCAGCTTAAGGTTTAGGGAAAGGGCATTTGAAAACAAGTTACAAAAAGCACACAGTGGAGAAAGTTTTCGTACTGAATAAGTTTTATTGTTCTTTTACTGCCAGAGAATCAGTGTGAAAGGGAGTCAATGAAGTTAAAAACGATTAATGCTGTAAGGCTCTGCCAAAGGGCGTCATGAATCTGTAGAGTGCATTACTAGTAAATGACCTCAAATACATATTAAAGTGATCAACACAGAAGCTTGGGTGTTCTCCTAGTAGGCGAAATATACAGCCAAGTAGGTAGGATGATTTCAGGCACCTCTATCCCCATAAGTAGGTCAAAAACTGGGAGTCCTAAAATGCCACAGTTAGGAATGTGTCACTTTGATAGACTACTTTGTCTTCTATTAAAATACACATCTTCCTGAGAAGATAATACTCAACTATTCTTTAATGGCCTGGAGGTATGAAAAATAGCTTAAAATTGAATAAAATAGACCAGAATTATAGTTATATCTGGTTAGGATCAATGTTGAACATAGGTATTTCTGTTAATATGGCGGTAAGCTCTTACTTCCTTACAAACTTCATATACAGTTGACCCTTGAACAAAGTGGGGGTTTAGGGATGCCAACCCATGTGCAGTCTAAAATCCATTTTGACTCCTTCAGAACTTAATTTGTCCCTTGCTATTGGCAGAAGATTGGTGCCAGGACCCCCATAGATACCAAAATCCACAGATGCACAAGTCCCCTATATAAAATGTCATAGATCAGTGCATACAGTCAGCTCTCTGCATCTGTGGACTCCCAACATCAGACCAAACAGTACAGGTGTTTATCGAAGAAAATCCACATGTAAGTGGACCATGTAGTGCAAACCCATGTTGCTCGAGGGCCACCTGTACTTTCAAAAGACCACCACTGGGTTGTCCCTGTTCTGTTCCCAGCCACACCCTGATAGAGGCTTTCTTTCCAGTTCTAAAATGAGAACTGAGGACTCCTTGAAAAAGCTTAGTAATTTTGAAATTTCTGTTTTATTACATCAGTTGAAACTTGTCAAATTAGTGAACTTTAGACTAATAAACATCTTCTTCTAAAATTACAAATGTCATAAGTCAAGTATAATTTTATAAATCATTTTAACTAGGTCTAAATTATTTTAAGCAATTAATTTATTTTAATTTCTACCTGACATCATTCACTGAAAGCTTACAATTTTTAATTTGAGTGGGAAAAAACATGGAGGGTAGACTGGTAAAAAGACGTTGGTGTGAAAATCTGAGAGTAACATAAAAAACTGGGACTGAAGTATAGAAAAAGACATGAGGTGGTGCCAGACCAACTTCTTGTTTCACATGTGTTCTCAGATGGGTTTGATTAAGGTGCAAGAGAGTCCAACTTTAATCTCTTCTTGCTTTTTGCTTTCTACTTCATCTCGACTGCTTTCTATCCTTACTCAGGACAAGTGTCCTTCTCCTAACAGGAGACTCAAGCTTAACCTACTTTTAAGAGAAATAAATTTAAACTACATTATGGGTTCATTGATTTTTGCAGGCTGGCTGGCATTTATGGCACCCACTTTTTAAAAAAATGTCCACACACAGGAAGCATTTTATAACAAATTGATTTCTAAATCAGGCACACAATTACAGACACCATTTTAGCTGGAGAAGGCACCTACTAAAGAAGTCAGCTGCCCATCAGATGATTTAAATAGCTGTCCACTGAGCAAGTAGAAAAGAATGGTGAGCTCATTCATTTTACAGTCAGAACATCCCCATGTGGCAGGGTGGGCCAACTAACAAGGGAAATGTGGGCGGGTAAATATTTAGTAATTACTTAGTGTATGAAAACCTGAGCCATGCAGATCTTTTCTCAATTTAAAAGTTTGTTTTTTATTGGAGTTTCAATGATGTATATGCATTTTGGGATAAAAAGCACACAATATATTTACAGAAAATATAAGAAAGCAATGAAAATCTTGCTCAATACACTCAGAAAAGCTACTTGGCAGCATTCTGTGAACTTTTAAATATGTTATGTTCATTGAACCTTTGGGTGAACTTGTCGATTATACCCCGCCCCCTTCTTTTTCCCTTTGAGAAGCAGGCTGTTTTCCCTAAAATAATTCTGCACTTTTTTTCTCATCCTTGCATCTTTCTAGGGAGGATGGTGTAGAGATGATGTGTTTTTTCTGCTCAAGTCATTCACTTTGTTAGCACGACACCAGATAAAGTCAGTGGGTGTCTTCCTTTTCTGGCGTGAACTCTGTCCAGGTTATGTTTTTCAGGCAAAGTTTATGGTTGGTACAGAGAAGTTCAAATCTTAATCACGACATTGTGGAGCATATGGAAACTGACACTTCTGAAGGAAACTTTCCACTTCAGCTTTTGGCAAAGAAAATAAGACAAGAGAAGAGAGAGAATTAGATCATGACACATGTTACTTGGCAAAAAAAGAAAGCTAAAGAAAATAGGATGAATAAAAGCCTGGGAGACAAAATGCTGGCATCAGTTTAGTACCTAGGACTCTCCTTCTTTTAGCTGGCTTCTAAGTTGTTTATTATTATTATTATTATTATTACTATCACCGTTATCATCCTTGTGTTCTTTAAAACTTCTTATTTAATAAGACACATGTTGAAAGCTATTTATTTATTTTTTTCTAGGGAGTTCTCTCTCCAATTTCATATCTCTGATAATCTTGTGGTTATTCAGTCTTCTTTGACTTTTAAGAAATTAACTAGGTTTCTGAAGGCACTAGATTGTCTTATTTCCAGTTTTCAATTTTTTGGATTTTTCAGAAGAGGGAATATTTCGTTTTCTTTTTGGGTGCTTTTCAAATTATATGTAACAACTAACTTAAAAACACAAAAACTCATATTGTCACATATTGGCTGAGTAAATCTGGAAACAAGAAAGAAAACATAAAAATCTGATACCCTGAAAGGTAATCATTTATTTTTTGATGAGATGATATTTTCTAGAGGATGAACTGATAGTGTAACTATAGGACCAAGAACAGAAGAAGACTTAGTGGTGCTAATTTTTTAGGGGATATGAGAAATCAGGATTCGAATAAGGTTTTTGTTTTCTCTTTATTATAGAAGAAAATAACTTTGTATATGCATTTAAAAGTTTCCATTGGAACCATGTTTTACATAAGAGTGCACTAATATGTAGATAATGCTGGTAAAGATTAATCTATTAATATTTAATAAATATAACTTTCATAGAATTACAGGATGAAACACTGTTGCCAGTAACATACAGAATTCTTAAAAGTCAGGAATATTATCTTTAGGTTTTAGAAATAGTCTTGGGGTTCAGAAACACATATGTAAAATAAATGAAAAAAACTTCATGTTGGAAAGAAATTTTATCATTTAGATAAAAAATAAGGAAGATAATTTTGATGATCTTGGGTTAAAATTATTTTTGGGTAAACTATGATGCAAGTATCTGCTTTCATCTAATGAGATCTTATGCTTTAGCCCGAAAAACCTCTCTTAGTGCTATTAGATTATCTTTTCACTGTGACTGTTCTTACTTAGATCACTATTTACCTTTTTAATCACTGTATTTTAAAGATTCATGTAGATAGAGTATTCATTCATTATTATGGTATGAACTTTTGAACAAGCATCTTCTTATAGGAAATAAATTTGTTCATATAGACAACTATAAAAACTTTGGAAGCCACACATTGAAGATGTCGGAGCATTAACCAGAGAAATAAATATTTTTCCACAACAGATGAAGCACGATACATTTTAGAGTCTATCTGTTACACAAGCCTTTCCTACACTTATTAATAGAACTACCTTAAGATGAGTACCAAAATGTAACAGATACTCAATTTCATATGAAGCACAATCCTTCCATGAAAACATTCCCTTTCTAAATACAATTAGGTTAGCTTTGACATTACTTAATTACAATATAATTAGACTTCACTGAACATTTGTGGAATTTTCTTCTAAAATAAACAGGTGACCAAAGTAGAATTGTCTCCACTATATTGATCATGAAGCGATAACTAGATTAAAAATTTAGCAATAAAAAGGTCACTTTTTATTGGACACAGTTTATGTAACAGTCTATTATGCATTACTTTATTTGTTCCATATAAAGTTCTATAAGTGAAAACAACAGGGGAAATGAAGACCCCAAGTATCTGCCTTTCCCAAGGCTATAGTTAGAATGAGACTGAATTCACTTAGAACTTGGATGTTCTTTTGAGAGCTATGATAGGGACTGTGTCAAGGTCAACCACAGTAAAACGGAGCAAGTCCTAGTATTTCATCTAATTACTGTCTCTAGGCTTCATTTGGATGAGGAAATTCAGGAACAGAATTCATTAACAAAAGACACATAGAACTTGTCATGTAGCACTATGCTAATTCTTTTATCTTCCTACATGAAGTTGTAGAGTTTTATTAATAAATGTAAAGAACCTTAGGGGCCATTTATTTCAACATATCTCTCAAAGCAAGAATTCAAGTTCCACATCGATAGGATGTGGTTTTTCTACTTGTTCATCTTGCCCTTGAATAGATATGCAGACAGGGTTCTTGCACCCTAAAAAAGTAGTGCGTTCCACCTTCAGACACTGCTAATTGCTGGATATTTTACCTTCCCTTAATTGAAATCTACCTCCTGGAACTTCAAATACTCTGAAGCAATCAGACTTTCTTTTACTGTAGTTTTGATGGTGATGTGCTTCAAACTACTGACAACATTTGTTCTGCCCCTTTTCAATTTGCAGATTGATCTCCTCTATAAGGGAAGAAAGGTAAAAATCAAAGGTGAGTGACTTTAGTTTCTCTTTGTCCTTGAATAACATCTTCAATTACAAGGACTATTCTTTCCTTATTATCTTGGTTCATATATAGTTTTTTTTAAAGTTTGCTGTTTCTAGTACTCTTGAATAGGTCAAGGAATCTCCTAATACTTATGCAAGGCACATCAGAGTTATTAGTTTGATATCTTAAGAAAATTAAATGACTCATCTTTTATCCTTTTCAAGTGATATGATCATTCTTTCAATTGCAGCAATGAACTTTAACATAATCTATACCACATTTTAGTAATATCAAATTACTATCTCAGAATGAGTACTGCACATATATTTGTGGGCCTGTCTTTTCCGTGACTTTGAATTGCCCTGATTAAACAGCTGGTGGTCTGATACATATTCCTGAATATTTCTTTTTAACTATAGCTATTTGTGTTTTATCTAATATAGGGAAAATAATCATGAAAATTTGCATTTGTATCACAATTTGCAGTTTAAAATTGATTTTCATATACACTTGATCTTCCCCAAACCCTACATAGAAGCAGGGCTGGTAGTGCTTATCTTCATACTTAGCAGAGAAAACTGAAGATTAGAAAAAAACATTAATGAAGCACTACCCAACGATCTTGTTGAAATATTTCTCATTTTATAATAGTAGCTATAACACTATGTTCCAAGGACTGTTCTAAGTGATTTAAATATATGAACTCATTTAATCCTCATAACTGTCTATGATGCAGGTACTTTCATTATCATCCCCATGTGACAGATAAGAAACTGGGACATGAAGCCACACTGCAGGTAAGTGGCAGAACTGAGTTTTGAACTCAGGTGCTCTGCCTGTGGCGTCCTTATTTATACAGTGGCCTTATTTCCCTCATGGTCACCTTGATAAACACTTGCTGAGAACATGATATACACAAAATGCTGCCTTGTGTACGGTGAGAGCTTTATCAGCCAACACAGTATTTGAAGACACAAACATGACCATAATTAATAAAAATAAAGTGACTACTTGCTTTAATTTTTTAATTAAAAGAGAGTTTTTCCATTCTATTAGTGGAAAAAAGAATTGGGATGGTAAATCTTGGAAACCCATTTGAAGGAGAAAAGATATGAATTGCTCTTTGCAGTCTGAGAAGGACTGGGGCAAGCAGAGACCTTGGGAATGGCGTTCAGATAGCGGAGCATAAGCAGAGGTGTAGGGAGTGAGGCAACTGGGGGTGAGAAGGTGGGGTTTCCCACGTGGCTAAAGCTGAGGTGTAGGAAGAAAGAAGAACTTAGAAAGAGGGAAGTTTAAAAACACAGCCTGTAGCCAGACTGTAGAGACCCTTGAATGCTGACCCGAGATGACTTGGATTCATTATACACACACCCTGGACCTAGGAAAGATTTTTAAGGACATGGCTTACATAATCAGAAAAACTTCAGCATGCCAGCCCGAGCACCACGTATGGGGTTAGTTGGAGAGGAAGACATGGCTGGGGGAAAGCAAACGAGTTAGGATATGAGTGGGAGCCCTTTTACCAAAGAGAAAATATCTCAGGAAAAGTATCAACAAGCTTTGACAAATGATTTATTATTGGAACAAACGGGAAGAGAAATAAGAGATGGCCTTCCATTTTGTAGCTGAAATAGTGGAGGTGCCGCTCTTACTGAGAGGGGACAAAGGGGGAGAGGAGGTTTGAAAGGAAAGATATGCTCTGTTTTGGGGATTTTGTGAGATAGTGCAGCCTATAATAATCTTTCCTAGTTTTCAATTGTAATAAATAACCAGTTCCACACAGTTTGGTTCTCTGCTTATTATATATATTATGATATGGATATATATATACTATGAGATATATATTATTATTCTCTTTCATGGTATATACTCTTTCAAAATGTATGTATGTATTGGAGCTTTGACTGCTTGGTTAACATGTAAATCTGCTTGTCATTATATGAGAAATCTCGATGATGGTCCAGGTCATCTTTTACTATTTTTATTGGTCATATTATTATTTCTAAAATATAAGCAAATTATTACTGTTGAATATCAATATAAATTTGAAATTATTGGTATGTAGGATCAATAGGTGACTTCGAGGTGTGACAACATTCTAGTACAAAGGTGTTTTCAGATATAAAAGTCATGATGTTTTTCTTTCGCATTATTCTTATGGGAGATGTAGCATAAGAATAATGCGAGAGAAAAATATCTAGCAGCAGTATTTTATGTGTCACTTTAATTATGTCAAAACCTTAGCAGCTTCAGAATTTAATTCTTTTTGAAAAATAGCTCTTTTGACTATAATAGCAACATTTTATTCAAATGTTTCAGTGGCTCATATTTCTACCTATGTCTGTAAGTTTTTGTGCTCTTGATTGCATTTAAACCACTGTTAATCTTGGAACTTCTCAAGTCCTGGCCCAGTCTTTTTAACATCTTTTTTATTTTATTTTATTTTTTTAATTGTTAAATTTATTGGGGTGATATTGGTTAGTAAAAATTAACGTGGGTTCCAAGTGTGCAATTCTACAATATATCACCTATGTGCTGTGTTATGTATTCATTAGAGTGTATTTTTCACTGTTTAAAATTGCGATATAATTTCTTTTAGATATTTTGGGAGAGTTTTTTATTTCTTCCTATTATGATCTTAAGTTTTTTCATAAATATTTATAACGTTTGTATGTATATAATTTATAATAGTTGTAATACATTTATAATGTATATAGTGCTGTACTTTTTTGTCAATCTTCAATAAATTATTAAGTACAAGCAGCTTAATAATTTACATGTTGTTTAATATGCTATCTATCTTTATGTATCCAACCTATCAAAATAGAATTCAAGACGAAGGGACCTAGTCCAGGAAATTAAAAAGCTAACAATTGATGAGACAGACAATTGTTTCAGCGATTGCATTATCATTAAAATAAAGTTCTGCTTTTTCTTACTGGGTTTTTCTCTAAATGGGACCTTCTTTAGCCCCCAAATTGTACATCCTATTCCACTGACTTCAGGCTTGGCAACATACCTTGTTTTGGTACGTGTAAGTAACGTGCTGCACTTTCAAGCAGAATCTTTAAGCATCACTGCCTGATTCTATCAACATTTTGGTCTTCTATTTCTCTATAGGGTATATCGAAGGGAAGGGCTGCACTTCCTGCCTTGGTCTCAAAATAAAATGTACTTGGAGGAGAACCTTGGTCAATCTGTCATCTTATAATTTAGTGAAGTATAAATCTGTGTTTTTGCGTGCTACTGAGATTTAGGCATTATTTGTTAACTGCCTAATATTTAGTTTAAGTTGATTAACCCAAAGAACTGTCCACTAACAACACAGTAAAAACCCAGAGCATCAAGAAGGATTCTGGTTGAAAATGTTCTTCTCTGAGGGAGAGCAGGGTCTGTGTCATTAGGAGGGCAACTGTGAAAAAACAACACTTTTTATCACATTAACCTTTCTAAAAAATTTTAATGTCATGGCTGCCCATGCATTCTTGATTTATAGGACAAAAGAATATATAAATTAAATAGCCATCTACTCCTAAAACAGCCCAAAGCATGTATCAAATCATTCTACCAATGTCCTACCTGCCTTCTGCAGGTTTTCCTGATTTGTCTTTGAATTCGCTGGAAATCCAAAATGAGAAAGGCACTGTGTCCAAGAAGATTGGCATTGAAAAGTCAGCTTGTTACTCACAGTTCCCAACAGGAGTAGACACACCACACCATGCAGAGCCTCGTGGGGAAGCATCAGGCTCTGTCAGGAGGCAGAAGGAGTACGGGGAAAACACGAATGAGAGACTCTCTTGTGGTTTTTGCAGGAAGGTATGGGTGAGGCAAGGTAAACAAGCTCAGCAGATTTAGGATTGGCTAAAAATGGAATAATCTGGGCTAGATCTGAGCTATAGTGGTGGTCCCCAGTTGCCTAGTATCAGGCTCTGGGGGAACTTAGACTGATAGGGACAGTGCTCTAGACTGCAGGACTAGTAATAGAAAGCAGGTGGGGTATAGACTTGGGATTGGCTGGTTTGTGTATCAAAGGCAGGTTCACATTTATTATCTCTAGTAGTTAGCTAATGATGGGAGGGATTGTGTCTCTCCAGTTAAGAGGTCCCAGATGCTAGAGTATCAAGAATACAGAAAATAAGAAAATATAGTTAATACAAGGTCTGACAACTGAGTTAGTGAACTTGCCACTGTGCGTTTACATTGGCAATACTATACAAACAACTCGGTAAGGTGTCATAACCTTGGTATACCTGTGACTTACAGCTGTATTTGTGTCGATGTGTGGTGGTGTCTTGCTGAGTGGTGTTCATTATTGTGTGTTTTTGTGTGCCGTCAGACCTTGAGTTAGTGCAATGAACATACATTAAATTTCTTGTTAGACTTGGCAAGGTGGAAGTGAAATCAGGGACATATCCCCAAGTTTATGGGGATAATGCCATGAAGAAAACAGCAGTGTACAAATGGAGTAAATGTTTTTCTGAGGGGAGAGAAAGCTTCACTGATGAACAGAGGTCAGGGTGGCCAGTAACAAGTAGAACTGACAAAAACATTGCAAAAATTTGTCAAATTGTGTGTTAAAACCGGCTGACTATAAGAAGCATAGCAGATCAAGTATCAGTGGAGAAACAGGAAAATCTTAACTGAAAATCTTGACATAAGAAAGTAGTGTGCAAAAATGATCCTGAAGGGGCTCCTTGAGAACAAAAGCCAAGAAGAGTCGAAATTTGCCAAGACCTTTAGGAGAGGCAAGACCATGTTTCAGGCCTTGTTATCACGGGTGATGAAACAGGGGTGTACCACTATGACGCTGAAACAAAGTGTCTAAGTGCACAGTGGAAGTCAGCCAATTCTTCAGGACCAAAAAAGTTTTGTCAGTCCAAATCAAGAGTCAAAATGATGTTGCTAACCTTTTTTGATATCAGAGAAATTGTTCATTATGAACAACTGGACAGTCAACCAAGTTTACTATTTGGAAGTGCTGAAAAGACTGTGTGAAAAAGTTAGACATATACCACGTGAACTTTTCACCAACAGCTCATGGGTCTTGCATCATGACAATGCAACACCCCACATGGCACTGTCTATGAGGGAGTTTTTAGCCCATACACAAAGACCTATCTTGAAACACCCTCCCTATTCACTTGATCTGGGGCCCAGTGAATTTTTTCTTTACATGAAGATAAAGGAAATATTGAAAGGAAGACATTTTGATGATATTCAGGACATCATAGGTAATACAATGACAGCTGATGGTTGTTCTAGAAAAAGAGTTCCAAAATTGCCTTGAAGGGTGGACTAGGCACTGGCATCAGTGCCCAGCTTCTCAAAGGGAGTACTTCAAAGGTGACCATGTTAACATTCAGCAATGAGGTATGTAGCACTTTTTCAAGGATGAGTTCAAGGACTTAATTGTCAGACCTCACATATCAGATAAATAAAATATTAGGACTTTCAGTGCTTGAACTATATATATATTTAAACTCAATGGAATTTTTCTATATTTTTAGCTTACTACTCACTGTACTGAGTATATTTAAAAATTAGAAACCTAATCTATCAACTGGCCTAATCTGTTCAGCAGATAGTCTCATTAAGTCATCAGATCTCTGTGTCTTTCTCATAGCTAGAGTTCCTCTCCAAACCATCATTCTGTTGACATTCAAAAATGGGCCAGACAGGTTAGTTCAAGATTGTGCTTTCTCTTTTGATACATACTGGTTAGGGAACCTCAGGAAATTTTGAGAAAATAAAAGTAGCTGTGGAACAACTTTAGATAGCAAACGCTTTGCTACAGAATTTGAGAATATCTTAGCTCATCCCTAAATTTTTAATCTTATAATTTCACTGGTCCCCTTAGTGCACCAGGTTTAGAGGAAACTAAATGGAGAAGCAGGAAGAAGCAATTCATTTCTTCAAAGCCAATTTTTCACTATGTACTCTGATTATATTTTTATGTTAAGTACCTCTCCTTGTATATACATTTTATAGTTCTGATTATGTTCTAAAAATCTGTCTTTCCTTGTTGGCTTAAATTATTTTTGGAAATTGGAGAGATACAAACAAGCACATGTTTAAATACATATGTATCTTTATATCCAACCAAAAGTGCCTTTTCAGAGAGAGGATATGTGGGTAAATGAAGACCGTGATGGAATGAGGAGTAGAACTATTGCTGTTTAAAGAGTTTATAATTAATAGGAGTTTACTCCAGGCTCCTCTTGAGCTAGAAAAGGAGCCATACTTGGGTTCTATTCTAGAATGTTCTCATATATGCTTTATAGCTCTATATCAAAGCATTAACCTAATGTGGGGCCTGGTGTATCAGATCAACCTCTTCTGGACTGCTTCACATAGATGTTTGGTCCAATCACCAATAATTACCTGCAAGAACCCTCTACATTTATTTAGCCCTCTAGTCTGTCCCAGGTGCCCCTAGCCAACAGTGGGAGAAAGAATAAAATTGACTAGTTATGTAAAAAATTTTATTATTCTTTATATAGTAAAGTATAGGTTTAAATGTATGAAAAGAATACTTTGAAAGGACAGAAGGAGGGAAATAGAAATGTATTGCTGTTTCTTACATTGAATGTGGACTGGTATAATATTTGACAGTAGACTGTGAAAAGTTAAATGTTGAATATTATAATCCCTTGATTTGCCACCTAAAAAATTAAAAAGTGAGCTAATAATCTAATAGAGGATAAAATAAATACCCAATCAATGAAAACAGGAAAAGAGGAAAGAAAGAGCAAAGAACAAATGGGACCAAAAGCGAATAAGCACACTAAAAGGTGCTCTACAATCCTTAATCATCGGAAGAACGCATGTTAATACCACCATCACATACCACCACACACCCACTAGAATGGCTAAAATTTAAAAATAATTGCCAGCACAAATGTTTAAGACATCTGAAGCAATTGGAACTCTCATTCATTAATGGTTGCAAGTATAAATTTTTACAACCATTTTGGAAAATGCTATGGCAGTTTCTTAAGATAAATGTATACCTACTTTTTAACCACTTCAAAGTATTTACCCAAAAACTACATCCACTAAATGATTTACTTAAGAATTTTCCTAAGAGCTTTATTCTCAGTTGTCAAACTGGAAACAACTCAAATTTTCATTAATAGGAAAATAGATAAAAATTTTCTGGTATATTCATATAATAAAATAACACTTAGCAATAAAAACAACAAAACTACTGATACATGCAACAACATGAACGAATTTTGAAGATATTGCAATGAGCCAAAGAAGCCAGACTCCAAAAGAGTCTGTTTTCCATGATTCCACTTAATTATAATTCTACAGCAAGCAAAACTAACCTGTAGTGACAGAAAGCACATCATTGGTGGCCTAGGGCATGGCATTGGATTGTGAAGAGGCAGGCAGAAGGAAACCTGGTGGTGTGATGAAAATGTTGTATTAACTTCATGTGAGTAGTGTTACACAAAACTTACATTTGTCAAATTCATCACACGGTATACATAAAATGGGTATGTTTTATTGCTATCAATTATAGCTTAGCAAAATTGATTTTTAAAAAAGAAAAAATTATAATGTAATAGAAGAAGTTCAATAATTAAGGTATATATAAGCTAATACTCTATACTAGTTAAATTATCCATTCATCATTTGAATCACAACTGCCAATCTGGAAGAATGTGATATTACTCTTCCCTCAGGACTCCCTCACCAAAATGCCAATTAATAAATACCTTTCAAAGCTTCATGTTAGTTCTAAATGAAATTTGGGCAAATTTCCCAAAATACCTCAATTAGAGTTATATATGTGTACAGTAGAAAGAAGTGGCAGTTACATTTGCTCAGCTTTCAGTGAACTAAGCCTCCTTAGACTCCTTATAATGCATGGAGAGATGCAATAAAATTTGTTAAAATTTTACTTCTTGAGATAAGTTTGATCAGCCTCATGGTATATAATAAGTGTTATGTGGTAATCAGAAAAAATGCAGACTGCTCTTTCATTGATGCTGATTAAATTGCCATATTTACATATTTTCTGCCTTTTGATTGGCTCATACATCTGTTCTTAATGTTTCTATGAAAATTATCTTAAAACCACAAATCCAAGGTTTTGATGAGTAGCCCAGAAGCAACCCAAATACAATATGAACATTAGAACATAATGCCTCTCATGACAAGTGATGGGGCCAGGCCATTTTTCATGGAGGCTGCAGAGCCAAAGAAGCCAAAAATTGGAAATATGTCAGCTTTCAAGTTTGAAGTATTTTTTAATAGCTAAATGCTTTCAAATGTGCATTTCAAAAGTTTACACAAAGCTATGTTGATTTCATTCTGTTTCTGTAACTAGGAATAAAGTTTCCAAGGATAGTTGAACACTTTCTTGTGAAAATTCTAACTCATCATAAGAAATATCAGGTCAAAAATCCTCTTTAAAGATGCAGTGTGGTAGTGCTGTTCTTGCATGTGAGGAACATGGAAATATAAAGACATCTACTGAACTATTCAATGAACACATGATAAACAATACGTTAGAAAATGAAAAAGTATGTTTTACCATATTTTGAATCTAGACTAATTCAAAGACAACCCTATTAAAGTAATTTTAATAACCATTGAATAAGGGAATTAAGTAAAATATACTTTAGAAATGAAAGATAATGCTGATTGTTTAATGTGACATCAGGAATAAGCATTTATCATTTGCCTTTTCATTGTGGCTAAAGTGCTTGTCCCAAATGGACACTACAGTGTTATCTTTTAACCCCTTTGACTTTTGTCTTCACATCACTAGAAAGTGGCAACTCAACTATCAAATATCATTATGTCATTATCCTAAGATATGTAGGCTAAGTGTGGGATAACAAACCACATGACATCTCAATGTCACTTTCAATTATAAGATTCTTGGTCAGTATCATAGTTTGATTCTGTTTTGTTTCAATATTGAGACAAAATAATAAAGAATATAAGCACCAACTTAACAGGAAATGTAATATTTATTAAGAATGGTATCACTATCTGATTTCTTTCTTCCAGTTTCTCTGCCCCAAAAGAAATTAAATCAAGTAACAAAATATCCAAGAGAAGGAAGATTCATTTTTTTTCCCAGTTCTGACTCCTTGTCCTTTTCTATTTAATATGAACAGTATTAAATACTCATAACTGGAAATTTTAGAAAATACATAAAAAAGAATGTAGTTATATATGTTGGTTCCACCACTTTGTGGAACAATTTGACTCAATAACCAATGTCTCCAAAACATTATATTGAGAAAAATGAAAGTTCCAGGGAGATACTCTTGGTATGATATTTTTATGGTTAAAGAACATTCAAAATTATATATTTTTATTTTACTGGATACATACAAATGTAAGGATAAAAACACACATAAAAATAATAAAAATAAAATAAGAGTAATGTTTATACTGGGGGAAGGAGAAAAGAGAATAGCATCTAGAGAGAGAAAGACACAAAAATATTCTATTATATTGGTAATGTTTAATATTTTACTGCAAGTGCTAGGTTTGGGGATGTTTATTGCAGTATTTTTTTTTTTTTACCTTTTGGCATTTCTGAAATATTCTATAATAAAGTTTAAAGAAAACAAGATTATTCAGTTTGAAACTAGAAAAGTGATTTAGTTTTTATGTGAAGCATGAGAACCAGCTGTTTTCTGCCTCCATAAATAGAATTGGAATTTTAGGTTAAATATAAAGCTTGCTTAAATATTACCATAGATTGCAAAGAAAAGTTCATGTGGCTCTTTCTGAATATCTTGATAATGAGGCTGGATTCTTATCTTTCTCGGGGAGCTTGGGTGGCCCTGGTTTAAAGTGGACTACATCACTTTTTTAACTCATTCTGACTTTTTGTTCTTACTGTAAGATAATAATAGATTAAGATGGGGAAGGAGAAGAAGGAGTCAGAAACATTTATGAGTACAAATTCCAGAAATTAGAGGCCCTAGAGTAGGCCAAGTAAAAAACATCATAGAGAAGTGGTCTCTTCTCTCATTTTTGTCCTTATCGATTAGGAATAATTTCTAAGCAAACCAGATGTACTTATTTGTTTATATGTCTTCATTTAATGTGTTAAATCAAGTTTTATTTTTTTGTATAGGGAGTCTCCTGGGAAAGGACCATTAAAATATCTCCAAATATTGAGCCAAGTGATAATAAGTTGAGAAGATCTTAATCTTTCACTTTTCCATTTCTATATCCAGTTAAGATTCTTGCAGACTGTTCATGTTTATTATCTCTTTTTATTGTGACAAAATTTAGCTTGATCCTACATCTGGAAAGGAGACTTAGATTAGCCCTTTCACGTTTTGGTGTTTCTGGATGAGGGATGACATTCACCGACTCCATTTTCTAGGTATAGAAAGAACAGAAACTTCAATACCAGTTCCCAGTTGAGTGTTTAAATTTATGTTTTGGTGTGACATTCCTAAAATACTGCCATTTCTTACTGCATGATTTGGAACCAATCTGCATGTTAATGTAAGTGGGTGAAAATTGTTTTATTTCTTTCCTCCTGACTACCTGCATTCTAGGGCTGCTAAAAGACCTGACAGACAAAGGAGGAATAATGAATCTAAGGCTTTTTACATTGGTCCCTTTTATAGTCACATGCCCCAGAAAATCCCTTTGGCCAGCTTTGAATAGGTGACAATTCAAGGTCCATGCCTACCAGGAATTTTGTCCATTTTGTTCACTGCTATGTGACTGGTACCTAGAAGGGTGCCTGGCGCACAACAAGTGTTCAAAACATATGTGTTGACTCTGTGAATGGATTATTATGTTTTCTTTTTAAAGATTCCAAAAGATTTCCTTATTTCCATAAATGTTAGGATAGCTGTTTTATTTCATTCCCACTAGATAAAAAACAAAAGTCCTTTTGACCTCTCAATAATAAATGTTTGTAGAATAAATGTGTAAGCTAAATGTTATGTGGTAATATCATTTTTTAAAATGTTGGTAGATTTGGAGATTCTAGTAATTCCAATTATTTATACAATAGCACAAATATTGCCATTTACATGTGTATTATACACACACACTTCTGTTAGAAACTATATACATATAATATATAATATAATATATATATATATATATATATATATATATATATCCAGAATTGTTTATTCACCTATAAAACCTGGTTTATATCTATCCTGGTTCACTCCAAAGACTGCGCTAAGGATCAAGTGTAATTATGTATCTTGAAACTTGAAAAACATAAACTATCAGATGCTAAGCAATGCAACATACATTCTTTATACAATTTCATGGGAAAAATTTGCAAATAATTAGTGCATTTCATAAACCCCTTCATTTTAAAAATTAAACAGAAAATTTTAATTCCAGTGTTTTCAGGTTGCTTTTTTGGTCATCATTGACCTATTTCAACTATAATTAAAGACATAAGAAGTTTTGTTTTTGATTACACCCATTTTAAATCTAGTAAAAAGCACATCTTATTCACACTATCAAACCAATTCCACAGGTTGAAATAATGATCTCCACTAATCAGTTTATACCAATGTTGTGAGAAAGTCTGTACTATGCTCTGAAGCCTATGTATTCAAGGAGTAGTATCTATTTTACTAATAAATAGGGATTTCTCTGCAATGCATTGTCATTACAGAGAAATTAAATTTATGATTAGCATGCTTCTCAATGGCAAATATGTTGCCTTGCTCAGTGGGTGACATACCATATTTGTTTCTAGTTCTGGCTAGAAAAATGGACAACATACTGTAATTCTATTCAATAATGCTGGAATTTAATTCAAACTATGGTAATTTTTTTCAAAACACAAGCATATATATGTATTAATAGGAGAGTTACTGAAATAATAGATTTTGAAAATTAGTACTTTGTTATTTAAATATAAGATTTACGGACAGGAAGTTGGGTTTTGGTTAGCTGTGATTATGTACGCTGAATTATAGCAAATAGAATTGTATTAAAATATTAGCATGTTTTTACCTACTTATTTATTTTCTCAAAATAACATATTTTGAAGAATGCCTGTCACCCTGCTAGCTAATGCTTAATTATTCTGTATAACCTGAATTTTTGTATTTGCATTTTAAAGCAATAAAACTTTATTGCATAATAATTCAGACTATGAAACTCCACTAAATATTCTCATTAACATATCTTTATATTTTGGATATAATAAAAATAGTGAATTCTAAAATTATACCAGGTGCTCTAAACATTTATTGAGCATGCAGAACA
Source organism: Lyroderma lyra (assembly GCA_004026885.1). NCBI lineage: Eukaryota > Metazoa > Chordata > Mammalia > Chiroptera > Megadermatidae > Lyroderma > Lyroderma lyra. Next base: position 41,893 of record PVJL010004717.1, on the reverse strand, counting down.
CAGATTGAAAGCTGTAGACTTCGGCAAGCACAAAGAAAATAAGAGATTTGCTTTAGAAAATTCGTCTTCTATTTCTTTATTCAACCAGAACAATACGTATGGTAGCAAGACAAAGGCTTTTTTCTGTATGGTGACTTAATTGCATTTTTAATGTTTCAGAACCCTATGAACAATTTCCCTTTAAATTAATGTAAATTAACAATGGTATGAAAATCTCTTTATATGCTTATTTTCTTTCTTTCAGTGCATAGTATTTTATAGGAGTTGAGTTCTTGGAATTATAAAAAGTATATTATTCTTTTTAAAACAATGTGAAGAAAAGATTGTGTGTACAAAAATAATTTTACTAAACTGATTAAAAATAGCATTACCTTTTACTCAGAACTAATAAACAAATAAAACTACTTGAGATTATAATTACTTAATGTAAAAGTTCTAATCTTGGAGAATTTGGAGACAAATATTTTTCCCAAAGCATAGGAACAAGCATATCCAAATGTTTTCTTTCCAGATGAGAAGAATGAAATAAAACTACATTCTATAAACATAAGTATACAATATGTCAACTAAGGGAGTAGTGTGTATTTCAGAAAATAATTTTGAAATAATTTTTTCTTATTTAGAAAAATTTACTTCCATAAGTTAAATTTATTTATATCCTTTTGTTTATTAAACACTAAAAACCTTCCCATTAACATTGCCATAAATATTTAGCCAAGAATGCCAGAGGCTGATTATAGGCCTATGACAGAAAATTTGGCATATTTCCAATCAGATGCCTCTACTGTATCCAAAACACAGCATGCAAAATTATAGTGCTCCTCTGCTGAAGAATGTGAAAAGTTCAAATGAGCATATTTAAGAGAATGCAATCTACACCTTGATGCTAACTCCTTAGACAAGCATGTTAACATAGAACTGAAAAGCAAAGACATCTCTAGGATATCTCTGAATGATGTGACACCATTAAGGACCAGAGAGATTGTAGCTGCATACATCCAAATTCTATTATACTTATATACTGAAAAATGATAGCAAATATTTTTGAGTGCTTACTGTCTAGGCTAAATGATTTCTGTAGACTAGTTCTTTTAATCCTCACAATCCTGTTGAACAGAAACTATTCTTATCACCATTTTAGAGACAAAAAATAATTGTAGCCTGCTAGATGTTACATTTTATGTTTAAGGTCTCAAAGACATTTTGACTTCAGAGCCCATGTTTTAAACCACTGTATGTAATGCTATCTCAGGTACACATGCATTCTGTTGCAGAGAATAAAGATTCTAACCTAACAATCCTAACATCAAATTAGGCATATATTACTTGAGGAGTGGCCCCTCTAGCAAGATGCCATAAAGTGGTTGAGTGGCCTTTAACACACCAAGGCTTTTGTTTTTTGCTTAATCATCCCTAGGCCTAGAGTTGGCATTAATCAGACAGCTCCCTCTAACTTCAATGAATAAAGCCCCATAACTTCCAAGTTGGTTGCATCAAGAGAACATCTAAGCAGGAAGAGAATGCCTGCCCACGGGATTGTTCTGCCTCCCTGGGGTTGCTTTCTCAGTAAGATTTCTCTGTTATGTGCTGCTTCCTCCCCTGTGGCCTCAGTTTTCTACTCTACTTTTCACACCATGTATGCACAGTGAGCTCGTAACAAGTATTATACCAACCATGATTTTTGGAGCACTAATAGAATTATCTGCATTTGTACTGAGCATCTTATATACATTGTTGACTCAGTTAATCCCAAATAAAAGTAATTTACATTTTTCCAAATAAAAGAGAAGTCCATGAAGATTAATGAAGTTGCCCAATGTTACTGAGTTAAGATGTCTTAAAACTGGGTACAAACAGCTTTATTGTAATTCCATATCTGTGTTCTTAATTTTTACACTTGCATTTTCTCTTCCTAAACTTCCAAAGGAATTATACCCTAAAGCAAATTTACTTAAAATTATATTTGAAAATGTTCCATGTGCCTAGGGCTGTACTAAGATTTTAGGTGTTAAGAGTTTATCAGTATCACCCTCTTAAGTTTCCTAGGTAAGAGGTACGTAAAGGACAGTAGTCAACACATAGATTTAACATATGTCAGATATCACTAGAGAATAGTAAAATAAATAGTAGAAATTAAAAATTTTCCAGCAATATTTTTTCTTTAATAAATATGTTCAGATTTGGATCACACAATGAAAGGAGACAGCATAGTGAGCAAAGTCTAGCCAGTAAATAGAGACTGGGTTATGTAGGACCATGTAAAAATCATAAGGATCTTCTTTCTTAAAAATCAATTGAATATCATCATTTGGCAACCTCCTGATGTGATGCACTGAGAAGGTCTCTTTGTGCTGTTCTTGCTAAAAATGTATGACCTGAATCTAATATGAGGAAACACCAGACAATTCCAAATGGGGAAATACTACAAAATAAGTCACCTATATTGTTCAAAAGCATCAAGATCAGGAGAGTCAAAAAAGAGTAAAGAACTGTACAAGATTAAAGGAGATTAAAGACGCAGAACAACTAAATGCAAATTGTGATTCTGGATTGCATCCTAGAGTTGCTATTGTTACCGGAAAATGGGGTGTCCTGTCGACATGTTGTCCAGGTTCTTGGTATCTTGAGCAAAGAATTGAACAAGACACACACAAAAGTAAAGTGGTGAAACAAAAAGATAGTTTATTGAGGGGAAAGTACACTCCAAAGAGGTAGGAGCGGGCTCGAGCAAAGAAAGTGGCTCAGGAGCCCCGATGAATGAGGTTTTGGGGCTTTTATTCTAAGTCTTCAGGGGAGACACCTCTGGGCATGGGGTCTCTTGATTGACAAATTTGATTGACAAGGTATCTGCCTTCTGACTGCACATGCCTTTTCCCAGAGTTCCATCTGTTATGATATTAATGAACTTCTGGGCATATGTATGATATTACAATGATGGTATAATAAGGGTCAGGTGAAATGAAGGTCATTGTAACTTTCACTGCGCAGGCGTGTTAGGAGCTGGCCCAAACTGGTGGGCTTCTGGGGCCCTCTGACTTCCCCGTCTTTGTCTGGAACTTCCTCCTAGCCTGGGGCAGGGATTACTTGTGAAAGGATGGTATCTAGGCATAAGAATTCCATCAGACAGTCTCATGGGGGGGGGGTGTCGAGATTTCCCTATTCTATCTACCTTCCTCACATTCTCTTCAGAGACGTGATCCCCACAAATCTTTATGGGAAACTGAGGGACTGAAGGTCTCATCTTCTGTACCTGCTTCCTGCTAAAAATGGTTGTTGCTCCCTACCTATTGGAGATCCACAGAGCTCTTACCCTATCTGATCTAAAGGGGAAGGGATCTCTAGATCCGCCATATTGACTCCTTTGGTTGAGATGGGCTGGAAACCTTGTTGGGGCACTGCTAGTATCCCAATGGTTTCTAGATTAGGAGAAAATAATTCAGTTAGTACTTTAAAGGCATTGATCAGAGAAATAGGTTTTAAAGCCCTTGTCACTAGGTGGTTTCAGGATAGAAAGTCTGTTGCTGGGAGTGAGGAGCCAGAGAAAATTGATAAGGAAAGCGATTAAGAAAAGGTGAAACTAAGAGCTAAAGAACAAGGAAAAGGAGTCTTTAGTGAAGTGGGGGGACGGCTGTTCTATTTGGCCCACATCAGTATGGTGATTATATAAAAGAATGTGCTTGTTTTTAAGAAATACGATGAAAGTATTAAGGGAAAAGGAGTCATTATTTCTGTAAATTATTCTAAAAATAATCAGAAAAATTACAAGCACATACATATGTACACACAGATACCAAATATGTTAAAATATTAACTTAGGAAATCTGAAAGTATGGGAGAATTCTTTGTACTACCAATGTGATTTTTCTGTAAGTTTAAAATTATTTATTTTAAAATATTTTTTTAAAAAGTACCTGGCAGATGCTTGGAAGCTTAAGTAATCAAAAGACTTTATTGAAGAATATCAACAGGAAAACAAATACTAAGAATACTAATCTATTCAAAATGGCACATACAAGACAAAACTTTTTCATTCATTTCTTCTCTGTATGTAGGAGGCTGGCTATCTTTAACACCACTTTTTGTGGAGCACCCTTTGGACATATATATTCTTTCCAATCTAGATTGGAAGAACAGTTATGAAACAGGTTATATTGTGGGGCCTAGGAGACTCCATTTTGACAGTTAGCCGCCATTTTGAGAGAAGCGAAACCTAAGAGCACAGCACACTCCTTCCCTTATTAGGAAAAACCTCAGCGTTCACCCAGTTCCTGCTTCCCACCCCACGTCCCTCCACCTACCCAGTAACGCTACGGCATGTCACTCCACCCACCTGATTTTTTTCCTTTAATTCCCCCGCCTATCCAGGTTTGAGGCCATTCTCTCTCTGCTGCGTTGGAGGGCGGATGGACCGAGCTTGAGCTTGTAGCAATAAAGTCTCTTTTTGTATTTACATCGGAGTCGGTCTCTTGGTCACTGTGGGGGTCGAAAACGGGGAGCACAACAATATATATATATATTTTTCTATCTAATACCTAGTATTTCAAATCTATTTTTCTGCCTGTGTTGTTTTTTTAAATTATTTTTTATTGTCTGTAGGTGCTTTATGCACAAATTGACTTCACTCTGTTTTCTTTCCACTAGACTGATTTGTTCTTGAAAGTTTTCACAAGACAAACAAATCAGAATGCAATCAAACAATTCCAATATCCATAAAAGATATACAATATTTTCACATTTTACAAAAAATGTAAGTTGAATACATTATAGTCAAACCTATCCTAGAACCATCTTTAAATATCCCATTAAGTAGGGGATCATTGATTTGCATAGCTATTCTTATGCACAGTAAAATTTGAAAACCCCTGAGCTGAACAAAATAAAAATTTACATGCAAATGTCTGAGCATTTGAATGATTCTGCTTTTAAGATGATCAAATCCTGAGCAGTTTGGGGTAAGGCAGGGGTGAGAAAAGAGTTTTAAGTGATTCTGCTTGCTGTGGAGTTTATTCATTAGGTTTAATGCTAAGCCTCTAAAAACATAATATATGTACATAGATTTGTTTATTTGCAGGACTAAACAAGAGTAGAGCAAATAAATTCTACTTCCAGCCATGAAAGAGAAACTGGTATCACAGTAGGCCTCCCACGATAAGGAATTACAAAACAGAAAAAAAAGATAAGATCTCTGCGCTTAAACACCGAACAAAAGACAGTACACGAATGCGATCCTTGAAAGAAGAGAAAACAACAACAACAACAACAAAACAAGATGAACCTTGTAATTGTGTCAGCTTTCTGCCTGGTGTCACTTTGTAGACGGGCTCAGAGAGAGGGAACCCAAACAGAGCAGAGGAGTCTCCCTGAGCTAAGGAGATTGCAGTCAGAATTCAAAGACACTCAGGTGGCTGGAATTTGTATGGCAAGTTTCTAAAGGGGATTAAACTATGCAAAGGAGTTCCGGATTTCTGCATAAGTATCCCCTTGAATCCTTGGCTGAACAGTAAGCAGTGTATATGCAAGTTGAAACTCTCTGAGGTGAGGCAAAGTATAACTAACTCTAAGGAAGAACTAATACTGGAGGGCTGAGAATTGAACTCCCAGAGCTAAACAAAATAACATAAATGTTATTTTCTGACTTGCAAAGGTGAAAAAAGCTTATGAAGAATGCAGTTTCAATAGGAACTCCAGAAAGAACATACCTTTGGAGCAAAGCTAATCTAATTTAGTCCTAGAGGAAAAGTTATCTCAATTTAACCTTACCAACAAGGCTCGAATGAATCAAACTCTATTGCAAGTAAATTAACTGCCTAGGGGGGGAAAGCACTCTCTTAAAGGAAGCAATAAAATCCAAACAGTCAACAATAAAGCTTTTATAATGTCCACTGTAAAATAAAAAAAAAAAATTACTAGACATGCCAAGAGTCAGGCAAATGTGACCAATAACCAGAATAAAAATTATTCAATAAAAACAGACCCCAATGACAAGATAATGAAATTAGTAGACCGTGCCTTTATAATAACTATTATAAAAATGCTAAAGAATTTAAAGAAAAAAGATAAAGAAAAATAAATCTCAACAGCAAAATGAAAACTATAAGAAAGGAAATAGTAGAGAAAAAATACAGTATCAAAAATTAAAAACTCACTAAATGGACCTATCAGCAGACTAGAACCTATTAACATCTCATCAGACACATCATTTGCAAATATCTTCTCCCATTCAGGGGTTGCCTTTTCATTTTATTAGTAATTTCCTTCTTGATGCAAAACATTTTAACTTGAAGTAGTCCCATTTGTTTATTTTTGCTTTTGTTGACTTTGCCTTAGGAGACATAAAAAAAAAATATTGCTAAGACTGATGTCAAAGAATTTACTGCCTATGTTTTCTTCCAGGAGTTCTATAGTTTCAGGTCATACATTCAAGTCTTTAATCCATTTTGAGTTTATTATTCTATATGGTATAAGAAGAAAAACAGTAAAAAAAAAATAGTCCTTTATTGCATAAGATGCTAGAGATTGATATAGTTGTGAGTTTATAACAATTAAATAATTTATGTTTCCTTATCAAACAAAACATTATTCACACAACTTTTGTTTGATGGCTTTTAGCTACAAGCAAATCATACTGCAAGTGCAAATGTTAATTTGCTCAACTTTATTGACCTAATCATATAATTATATTGTTTAACTATACAACTATGTAGTTAATATTGATTAATTATAAATAATTTAATAAATAAATATCAGAAACCAAGATTCTATTTTATAAACTACCTAGAAATCATTAATGTTTTTCTTTACATTTAATAGCTTAGCAATTCTACAGATGTATATATGACAATGACAATATATGTTATACATACACCTTGCCTGGAAGTTAAAAACTATGACAAAGCTTGAATATCATTGCTGACATAGGCTTAGATTGATGGTTTTAGTGATATTTCAACAGTCATGTGTATTTTATAGTGCTATTTCACAGAAAAAACCCTGAAGCAAAAAATGATCACAGTTTTGAAGCACCACAATGTAGAAATTTATTCGGGTAAACTTAAGGTTGTATTATCTTTATTTTGTTCATTGCCCAATTCGAGAACAAGTAGCTAAACTTTTTCAAGAAAATAGGCTAGTTATTTTATTGCATTAGTCTGCTTAAGCTGAAATAACAAAATATCATAGACTGCATGGCTAAAACAACAAATTTATTTTCTCATGGTTCTGGAGAGCAGAAGTTCAAGATCAAGGTGCCAGCAGAATTGATGTCTCATAAGGACTTTTCCCTTGGGCTGCAGTTAGCAATCCTTTTGCTGGGTGCTCACATGGCCCTTCTTTGCAGCATGTGTGTGGGAATAGAGTGTGAGATGTCTGATGTCTCTTCTTATAAGGACACTAATCTTACTAGATCAAGACCTCATTCTTATGACCTCACTTAACCTTAATTTCTTCCTTGGAGTCTTTGTCTCCAAATACAGTCACATTGAGGGTTAGAGCTTCAATATATGAATTTGAGTGCATACAAACATTCTGTCCATGAAAGTCATGAAAATGCCAGTTTGGTTGAACTCTCAATCCATAAGGCATGGATTGCTTTACTTAATGAGAGTGCACCAACCCTCTGATTCTCAAAGCTTGGGTTTTTATTAGCAGCCTAGGCCATTGGATCAAACAAATAATTTCTGTTCAATATGTTATCTAAAAATGATTCAAACTGAATATCAGAGTAACCTAGCAACAGAAGCTTAAATTTTTAACAGAACTTATAAAAAGGTATTTTAGTACCTTTTGTGCAATACCTTGTGTACTAGGAATTATTATTATTAAGGGAGGTATAGTGATGTGATAGCAATAAGATTTATTTAGATAACATTCTTCACACACTGTTCTGCAGGAAGAGCAAAAAAAAAATTTGTAGCATGAAAAATTAGTATTTCCAAAATGAAGTAGTGATTTAAAGCACTTTTATAGATACAACAAAAGAAAACTTGTTAAATGAGAAAAAAATAGGTTTTGGTATGAAATGGCTTCCTAATTTTTCAGTTTCTACTTTACAGAATGTTGGCATAGCTATCATAGGATAGAATACTGGGGAACCGGAAACTTCAAAAAGTAAGAACTCAGATGTCCAAACATGGAAGACCAAAAACAAACCTGGAAAATACTGCCTTAGGAGAAATGAGAACTACAGAGAGATGCTTTCCAAAGTTAAAATTTCTGTGGTGGAATAAGCACCTCATTCTCATGAAAATGATAAGTTAGAATGGATACCAAATATGTGTGTGTGTGTGTGTGTGTGTGTGTGTGTGTGTGTATAAAATCTCACAACTGGGCACAGCTGGATTGCTGCCTGCTTTGTAGTAAAAATGTTCCGATGTTTCTTCAAGCACCAGACCAGTTGTCTTAGGTTTTACAGAGAAGACCTTCTCAGCCCTGTTGGACTCCTTTTATATGTGTGCACACTCTGTGTGTAACTCTATTCTATAACTGAGCACTTCTCACAGGGCCCTGCAAGTCTTCTGGGGGAGTACGAACAAGAAAAGGTGAAAGGGAAGAGAAGGCAAACACCTCCTGACAAGTAGAACATCAGTCAAGGCACTGTGAAGTAGGTTTTACAGTGCACGTTGGCACAAAACCACATTAGCTATGGGGGTAATTTAGACATCAAAAAACACATAAATGAGTAGGATAAAATGGTTAAAGTTGAGTTTAAAAATGAGGTATTTGCTCACTAATGAAACGTTTTCTAATAGGTAAAGGGTATTAAGTTTTTTTTCTTTCATCTTTTTGTTTTACTGAAACCTATGATGAGAAGTGTCTATGGCTTAGAGTTCTAGTCTGATAAAACTTGAGTGTTTGGCTTTTTTCTGTTTGATTTTTAAACAGAGCTCCAGTTAGGTAAATCTAGAGAAATAAGACATCTGCAGAAAAATCATTAGTGATTTGATCCAGCACTCAAATATCACTTCTTGAAGTAAAAAATAAAGTCCTATACAGTAATTATTAACCAAATTAAAAGTTATAAGAATGTCATTTTATGTGAAAAGGAGTCTCATCTTTCCTGACAAGGTAAGTCATAAGAATAAATGAATCTAATAAAGTACAGTCTTAAAAAATATTCAGTAGTACTGCTAGCATGTCATTTAACATAATTCATTTAAAATTTGATAATAGCCCAACCATAGGAAACTTTCAAAGTTTATAGGAAATTCAATAGGAAAGATCAAACTCGTAAAGCAAGGCAGACTTATTGCAGTCACCTACACCATGCTGTCACATAATAGCTCCTCTATAAAGATTTGTTCACGCATTGACAGCTTTGCTTGAAGGCCATAATAGCACAGCATACATTTTTTATGAGGTGCTTTCTAAATATCTTGCATTTATCTTCTAAATGTAACTTTTGCTATATTCTTGAGCTGACTGTCTTTTTGTGTTATAACTATCAGACACAACACTGAGTTATTAGCTTTGCTTTTCTTCCTATGTGTTTTTTTAAATCTTTACGAGGAACACCATGGGTACCATACTGTTTACATTTCACAATCCTCTAAGCCCATCCTATGTTAAACGGGAGTGGACAAAGGGCAACGGGAAATTTCATAACGCATGCCTCAACTCAGAGACAGAACCTGTGTTCAGAACTTTGCTGGAGAAGAGAGAAAGGTCACAGGTATGGGAAACAGTAAGAGAGGTAAGCGATCAACATATCTGTATGAGGAAAGCGACAAGAGTTCAGAGGTAGTGAGGCATGGGTTAGAGTCCTGGCTCTATCACTTAACCTAAATGAGCTTCAGTTTCTTCATTTATAAAGTGGTGCTGTTAATGAGTAAAGATTAGTGACAAGAGGGTTAGGTTTTAGAATATGGTAGGGGCTCAAAAATGTTACTATTATTATTGTGAAGAACTTTGGGTGATATAAAATTACAATAATAAATATCACCTCCAAATATAGAAGATTCTGTGTAGACTATGGTCTAAACACCACTCCCAAACTAGTCAAGGAGCTGATGCCCTCAGGATTCCCTGGCTGAGGCCTAGATCTAATCAGGATGGCTCTCTGTGACCTCTGACACCACACCCACTCAATTTAGATTCTCACCACACTCTAGCAAGTCCCATTACCACCTTAAGGCACCTGAAGTCAATAGCAGGCCAGACCCCTTGGAGCAATTACTGTGATTCGCATTTCCGGGCACTTCTTACCACTGGATGAATATAGGAGTCAGGAGGATAAGATACAGAAGGGAGAGGCAGGCTTCTGCCTCTTTTAATAAGCTTACTTTCTCAGCTCCACCATTTCTAGGTTTCTCCATCTCTGCACCCTTCCTGCACTGGCATTCCAGATCTCCTGCATTTGGCTAAGGGACTCGTGATTCTCCTTGCTGATGCCCTAAATCCCTCCTTTAGCTGCCAGCTGTCCTCTGCGTCTCTAGAGTTGGAACGTTTGTAATGATTACTTTGAGCATGGATGTGAGGTTGGCTGTCCACTCTGCAAATTTAACTTGGACTCTGACTAATAGGGAAGGCCCACATTTCCATCTTCAGCAGGTACATGTAATACTTATTCCATACTTCAGAATATCTGAACTTTTAGTTTTAAGACTGCTTGGTGTTGGAGCTGGACTTCACTTGCCGGCAGCCTGTGCTGGAGGCCGCATTCTTATTCTCATGCTACACGCTTCCCCCTAAGCCAAGGAATTCGAATCGTACCATGTAGGCAGTAGGAAGTCAGATAAATCAATTGAAGTGGATTTGGAAGAAAATTAATCAGATAGCAGAATGCAGACTTTAACAGAAAAAGGGAGATCTTAAAAGCCTGAGCGAATAGCTAGAGGGTGTTAACCTTCATCGGCCTGGGAGGTAATATGGGAATGAAAAGGAATTGGTGGATGTGAGCTAGGAAACACTCACACAACCTGGTGACTGACTAGAGTGGAAAGTTAAAATAATGACTCTGGCTTTACAATTTAAACTTCCTCTCATGTTAAATTTAGCTTAAACATCACTGTTTAAATTCCCATCAACTGTTTACACTTTAGACTAAATGATTCCAATATTAGTTTTCTCATCTCTGCTTTCCTAAACACATATTCGTAAGTTAGCTTATTAATGGGCAGAATTAGTATGCTTGTACTTTCTGCTGCCTCTTTGTAGGTGGCAGCACGAATAGGGATTCTGGAGATAAAAATAAGAATGATATCTCTTGACTGAACTCTTACGATGTCCCTGCCTCTGTGCTGAGCTTCTTCTATATATTATTTATTTAATGCCCACAGCAACCCCATGAGATAGGCACTACTGTTACTCCATTTTACAGGGGAGAAGGCTGAGGCTTAGAGGAGTGTATGACTCTCTCAAGGTCAAAGAGCCAAAATGGCAAGGCCAGTATGATATCCCTTGTCTGTCTCTTACAGAGTCCGTACTCTTAATATGGAATATGATAATTCATTTTTAATTCATTTGGACAAAAATCTTTTGAGAGAAATGAGGAAAAGTCTGACATTCTTTTTCATATAATGACTCATTTATTACTATAATTTACTTTTCAAATAAGCATGTTGTTGTGGTTTTATTTCAGATTTGTATGTGAGGAAGATTCTTAGCACACATTAATGCAGTAGAATGTGAATCTAACGTACTTGCTATGAAAGAGAATTTGTTATGATTTGGAAAATCTTGAACCCTATCCAATAGTTTGGGGTTTTTTTAACCCAGATATAAACACATAGTAGCTTCAATATGTAAATTTATGATCAGGATGCCAGTGTGTTATGGCATACCCATAAAGGGGTCTGACTGTATAAAGCAATTACTATATACTCAATTAAAGAAAGAAGAGGTGAAAAAAAAGGCCATTCAAATCAGAAATCAGAGTATGTAGGGGTCACTAATTTAAAGACACCAACTCAAAGGTATGGTGCATGCTTCAGTTAATGATTGTCATTTTCTCATTAATCAACTTCATTTGAAAAAAACCAACAAGGAAATGGCAGGAACAGTAGATATTCACATTTAATTTCTTCTAAAATGTCTTCCCTAGTTTCAAACACATCTTTCACATCTGGCATTTCAAGTTGCTACTACTTTGGAATGGCACCAACCACAGGCCGATGAGGATTCTAAGTGGCACTTATTCTGTGAAGTAATTGGAGGCTATAATGGTTATGCAAATAAATGTCCCTCCAAGGGAAGAAAGAGATTTCCTCTAGAACTGCAGCTGTGAAAAGCTGGTGCTATGTGGAGGAAAGGACACTAGGAGATAGAGAATAGAATTAAAGTAGAAACAGCTAACGAAGATGACCCCACAGTTGTGATGGTGTTCAGAGTGGATAGTCAAGCCTTTGCGTGTGTAGCAAGTACCAATGCCAACCTATGACATGAAGTAAAGATGAAATACATACACTTTTTCATCAAGTACCTTGTCATTTCTATTATGAGCTCTGATTCTACTGAGACAGAATCACAGTCATATGCCTGGGCAAAAAAGAGCATTCCAGGTGCTGTGCCTAGAAGTCCTATGAGATCAGCTTATTGCTGATCTCACACGCAGTGGGCAGTCAGTATTTCACTTCCTACCTCAGTTAGTGAACTTTTTGTTAATGTTCATGTTTTGCTATTTGTTAATACTCTTTTATAAGTGTTTTTCAAATAAACAAACACAGATGAAAGGAAAAGTTTATTTGATTCATTTTCAAGGCAATCTGTAGATTTCTTTTTGCTGGTCCTCTTTGCACTGTCAATGCAACAAGCAGTGCAATTTTTATCCCTTCTGTTTTTAGAGCACCAGCTATAAAAGTAATTAATGGTTAAAGAACTCTAGTGTGTCCCACAGAAGGCTATTCTGCACTCAGCACGAGCTGTGGAACCAAAGCCACAGTTCTTATGTGCTAACAGGCCTCTAGAGAACATGCTGGCTTGTGAAGGTTAATTCTCTGTATCAACCTAACTGGGCCACAGGGTGCCCAGATATATGGTCAAACATTATTCTGGGTGTTTCTATGAGGGTGTTTTTGGATGCAATTAACATTTAGATGGGTAGGATGAATAAAGCAGTTTGCCCTTCCTAAAGTGGGTGGGTCTCATTCAATCAGTTGAAGGCCTGCATAGAACAAAAAAGACTGACTGTCCCCCAAGTAAGGGAGAATCCCTCCTCTCTGATGGCTTTTAAACTGGGGTATCAGCTTTTTTTCTGCCATTGGACTTGAACTGAAACATTGGCTCATCCTGTGTCTTGAGCCTGCCAGTCTTCAGATGGGATCCATAAGATCAGCTCTCCTGGGTCCCCAGCTAGCTGACTCAACCCTGTAGATCTTGGGGCTTGCCCACCTCCATAATCACATGAGCAAATTCCTTATGATGCTGTATTGTGCTGTGTATAATGTGCACTCTTTTGGCCCCAGTTTGTGAGAGAAAAATAAGGATGTGCGTTATACATGGGCAGTACTAATTCTGTGTCTATTTGTTTTAAATTCTATTATTTATGCTTATGAGTTAAAAGTGTAACTCTAGAAATCAATAATGATATTTGTGTGCAAAATAATACCCTGGAATACAATAATTGGGTTTTTTATATAAAACATTTTTATACACCAAATTTTTTATACTTTGTATTTGTTCTTGTGTTTTATAATTATTTGTTACATAAAATTTCTTGTACCATAATATGTTAAAAAATAAATGCTAAATATCTTTTATAATGCAAAAACAAGTACCTAATATAAACAAATAAAAATTTGAATTAAAAAATTTAAATGAAAGATTTTTTTCCTAAAAATCTGGGCCAAAAACATGAGTGCACATTATACACAGGAGCGCATTACACATGGCAAAATATGGTAAATCCTCACATGTTTTATATTCATTAAAAAAAAAAAAAAAACAGAGAGAACATGCTGGTGAATATGCCTGTCCCAATCTTGGAATCTCTTCAGTATCGTTATTCATTTTGGCCACTGACACCCATAAAGAAAAGTTTCTATCAACAGGTGTCCTTATCCTGTTATAAATTATTGACTTTGGTGCAGGTGTAAAAAGGTGTTTTTTTTTAACTTCTAGCAGTTGACAACAATGTCCTCTGGCTTTCTATGCATAATCAGTGGAAAGAAATTAATGGTATAGAAAGGAGAATAGCCACACATTTTATAAAATAATGTGACTATTTTTTTCCCTTTTCAGTTTTCATTCATTTTTGTGTGTGTCTCTACCTTCCTTCCAAATACACTTATTCAAAGAACATTCCTGTGGTTAAGTGATTTCAGAGAAAATGAGGAAGGCTACCTACCATATTTGCCATCTGCACAGCTAATAGACCTGTTGTGGGAAAGGCATATGAACTGGCTTCCAGGCCGGGCAAACTTCTTGCTACCTGTGATCGCAAGGATATTGTTTGAGCCTTTGGATTTTCAATTTTCTGATCTATAAAATAAAGATAACAATACCTGCCTTGTTTACATCACAGTGTACTTGAGAGATAATGAATGTGGAAGTGCTCTGTACACTGTGACATTCTATACAAACATGAAGAATAAGGGTGGTGTTAATTTTGACCAAACAAGACTCTCCATAGCGGTGAGAGGGAGGAGTCTCCCTGGGATTCCTTTGTTCCACCTCATTGACTCATCTAAGAACACCGTGGAAAAGATTCCGTGCTGCATTTTCCCTAGTGGACTAGGAGAACACACATTTACCAAATACGGAGGGGAAAGATGACCCTTCTGAACTCTCTTCCATTTTTGTGCTCAAATTGAGCCAAATTGCATCTCCCCAGGTTACTGATCTAAAAGTCAGGCTCACTTCATTCTGTCTCTGCTTTGCAGCTGCTTCTCTGAAATGCCCAGCAAAGTGATGTTAAGTTGTTATGGCAGTTGCCCCACCCTTGGGAGAATGCCCAGGGGATGTGGACGGCCCTCAGGCCACCCACAGGAAGCTGGACCAGAAAGTGCAGAGTCACTGTGCACCTCAGCATCACAAGCAGGTCTTTCTCCACCACATACAGTTGCAATGGGCTCTCTTGCAAATGTCCACTATTCGGCACTTGAGAAAGTTGGGAAAATGTTTTGTTAATCTTTTACTCACCTTTATAAGAAGGTAAGATAACATTTATCCAGTTGGGATTGGATAAAATTGGTAGAAATTATGACTGAAACACAGACCAAGGGCCTAAAATTATCCTGACGGCAGTCAAGTAAAAACTTTAAAATTTGAAAATAACATTTAAGATACTTGTGAAAACTCGTTTTGTGTTTATTTTTTTTTCCATCTCTTACCCAAATTTGAGTGTGAGAAAAATCAAAGAACCCTGTAAAAGCTGACAGACTGCATCTGCTAAACTGTTAAGTCACAGTATTCATTTCACAAAAATGTCTTAATTTTTGTAAGGTCTCTAAAATAGCAGTTCTCAAACTTCTTATCTCAGAATCTAATTAAATCTATACATTATTTAGGTTCCCAAAGTGCTTTTGCTTATGAGTATTATATCAATAAATATTTGCTGTATTAAAAGTTAAACCTCATAAGCTCTTAAAATACTTACTTCTCAATTCATTTAAATTAACAAAATAAATTCATTACATGTCAACATCAGAGCAGTGATATTGTCATATGTCACATAGCTATTGAAAACCTCACTGTACACTTAAAGGAACGAGAGTGAGAAAGGCAAATACCTCTATTTGCTTTTTGATAACCACGTTGAGAACCTACACTTTAAAATATTTTGATCTCTCTAAAAAAGGATCAGGTCCAAATAAGGAACTACAATATATCATTTTGTTTTTTAAAGAAAACAAATGTTGTATTAAAATTAGTTTTGTTGATTTGAAAAAGCATATTTGCATTGTTAAGATCACAGGCAATGCATTTGAGTCCTCATCCTGCCACTTAGTGACCGAATGCTGTTGGACAAGCTATTTAAGATTCCCAGACTCAAAGTTCTCATCTACAAAATAAAGATGGTAAAAATTTACCCACCCTTGGAGGTTGTTGTGATGAACAAATTACTTCATACGTATGTATTAGAGTTCCCCAGAGAAATAGAACTGATATAATGTACATGTACTCATATACATATATGTGTGTATGTGTATACACACACACACACACACACACACACACACACGTGTGTGTGTATGTATGCATACTACATAATATAAAAATATTATATATTATAAAAATATATTTTATATATACATATATGCGAGAGAGACAAAAATTTTATTTTAAGGAATTGGTTAATGTGATTGTAGAGTTGGCAAGTTCAGAAACTATAGGGTAGACCAGCAGGCTGGAGACCCAGGAAGTAGCCAGTGTTGCATTCATATCCAAAGGCAGGCTGAATTCCCTCTTATTCAGGGGAAGTCAATCATTGGTTTTAATCAGGCCTTTAACTGATTGGATAAGACCTACCCACATTATGGTGGCCAATATGTTTTACTCTAAATCCACTAAGTCAAATGTTAATCTCATCCAAAATGACCCTTACAGAAACATCCAGTACAAGGTTTGGTCACATATGTTGGCACCCTGACCTAGTCAAGTTGACACATAAAATTAGTTAATACAATAACAACAGGCCTGACCACGTCCTGTGAGTGTTCAGCAGTTTTTGACCAAAACGACATAATCACCCCCATACCTCACCGTCCTTATTCACTGAATCTTGCCCTGAACAACATTTGTTTGTTTGTTTGTTTCCCCAGATGAAAAAAGTCCTCAAAGGGAAACGTTTTGCCGATGTGAAAGAGGTGAAACAAAAAATGACAGAAGCACTAAAAGGCATCCAAATCAACGAGTTCAAAAACTGTTCTGAGCAGCGAAAAATGTGTCTCAATAGGTGTATTGCATTAAATGAAGAGTACTTTGAAGATGACTGAAGTTTAATCATGTAAGAATAAACACACAATTTTTTATAAATAAATTTCAGGTTTTTTTGAGTCCTACTTCATATCTTTAAAAATTAGGGAAAAATATAATAAAGTTTAAGTTGGCTTTTCATACACAAAAAACTCATATTTTTATGTCAGTGTAAAGAGAAATCAGGTAAATCAATGGAAAATATATGTAGCCCAGAAAAAAACCTTAATATAATGATATAGTATGATAAAAATTGGCAACAGAAATCATTATGGAAATTGAGTCAATTATTCAGTAAACACCATTAATAAAAGTTGTTTAATTATTTATTTAAAAATAATTTTATATCATCGCTTTCCTATAAATGTAAAATAAATTCCAATAGGGTTTAAGAATGAAATATTAAAAAATTGCACAAAAGTACAGAAGATAATTATAGATTTACCTATAAAAATTTGTAGATGACTATTTAGCATCTCCCGGAATAAGAAGAAATTTCTTAGCTTAGAAATCTTTAGAGAAATTACAAAACATCAATATATTGATTACATTAAATTCACTAATGGTAAAGATAAGTAATTGAGAAAGAATATCCTCACAAATATAATATATAATAGTGAGTATATTTAAGATAAAATGTGCTTGTACAAATTGATAAGAGCAACGTAAGACACAAGTAGAAAAAAATGGCAAAGGTATGCATGTGATACTGGTCTCTCAGCTTCCTTGGAGTCAGAAAGATGTAAAAAGTACAGGTTATTTATTGTACTGGAAATGTATGTAGGATTCCTGGGAACGTGAAGTTAAAGAATTACAGTCAGCTTGGATCTCACAATAACCACAACTATTAATAGAAGAGGGTTGACTTCAAGGGCAATTATGAAAATTGTTCAGTTAGAGAAGAAAACTTCTTTCTTTACCCTGCACTTGTACTTCATAAAAACCCAATTTGATTAGATGGTTTGGTAACACTGGATGGATTGAAGAAGTTGATGTGTGGAAGTACATTTTGGAGGGGATTTGTAACATCAGTAAAGAAAAAGTGGAGGTTTTTTAGACTTTCTAATGTTCTAACTGACATACAATAGCTTGTTTAAAATGATACAGCCCTAACTCTCTGTCCTGCTTTTGGTGAGATTTTATGGTCTTATCAACCGTGGTCCTTATTAGGACCATGACTCCATGACTGATGAGGACTCTGCGCCTCTCACAAGGGCACCACACACCCTTATTCTCAACACCTCATATGAGAACAATCATCATGAAGGATTCATTGGTACTTTTTAAAAGATGTTTGAAGGAGGAGCCAAATTCCTGGTACTCCCTTTCCCCTACCATTTCCAGAGAGGCATTGCACAGGTTGACTTTTGTCTCTGGTTGCCCCAGACCAGGGCACAGAGTAAAGACCTGATCCTGATTGCTGCTGCCTAAGAGCCTTCTGTATGGTCTCGAGGAGATAATACCCAGCCATGAGTCAGGAAATTGGAGGTCTACTTGCTGGACTCTAATGGGGCTTGTGTGCCTTCAAGCCTTCAGATTTTAGCACTTCTTAGAAAAAAAGCAAGGCCTGTGAGTTCATACATCTTTTGGTTTGAATCTCTGTCACTCATTAGATTGACCTCTCTGAATCTCATTTTTTTCCTTTATAAAATGAAGAAACTACTTACATCGTGTCACTTGAGAACTAAATAAAATAATACATATATCTTTGTACCATATACATACAGTATTGTGCTTGGCATATAATAATCTCAATAAGTGAACTTTTCTCTGCTTGCTCTTGTAACTTATCTGATCAAAGATTTTATAAATTCAGTTTATATATTATGGGCCAATAAGGTATAAGTGTTCTGTCCCAAGTATATTGGCATTTTAATAAGGTAAAATGAGAAATTACAGCTATAATGATTATATTGAGACAACAAGGAAAAACTAATAGGAATTGTGCCTGGAGATTAAGGAGGAACTATCCAGGAATTTTGTACATTACAGAATTTTTTACTTAAGCCTTCTAAATCTTAAATTGCCAATATTTTGAAATGGGGTATCAAGTTTGTTATCAGTCATGCCTTAGTGTGGTTTAGCTTTTCAGATCCTTTTTTAGAAGGCAAATTTTAATTTGTGTGTGTTCAAGGCAGTACAATGCAGTTGATATAACCTGGATAATTTAGGAATTAAGGGAGAAAAGGAAGATGGGAAATATGAAAGAAAACCTTCCCATAATGCATACTTGCACTCAGATTGTAAGAACAAAATGTAATTATTGGTATAAATAAGTAATTTTGCATGAAATGGTTTAAAATGTTTATGTATTGTGTTTTTATTTATTAATCTGTATTTTAAAATTTTCTGCTCAAAGGCACATTTCAAGTTCCCTTAATCATCACATTCCTCGACTTGTCATAAATGCTCATGGAAAGTCACACATTTTCTTCCTGCTGAACTCTTGCTCTACAAATCAGTTATTTTTCTAGGATTTTGCCATTTGAAGTTCCATTGCAGTATTTGTGGTAAACTTCATTGTGTATGACATTACATGACAACAGCACTGCTTAGGGCCTAAAAGCTATAATGACCAGCTATTCTGTGGTCAGTAAAAGGAAATTATAGAACATTAGTTGCCAATATGCTGTTAAGGGAAAAATCTTCACATTGCTCCCGTCCACCCCCAGCCCCTGTCACTTGCCACTAATAGCAGGTTTTGCAAATAGGTTGAGGGTAAGTGGACCCTGGAGAACTATTCTCTGTACCCCAAAACCATGCCCAGCCCTTCCGCTTGGTTATTTCAAATCAGTAGTGGGCAAGTTTTGGTGCATTTAACTCCCACACAGCTTTACTCTGTTTGTTCTATCAGAAATGATGTATGATGCCTAGTACTCCCAATCTAGACACGTGTGCTATCACTTTATCTACATAAAACATTTTTTAAAGAATAGCATGACCCACTGCACAGTTTATCTTGGACTTTCCCTTCATGTTTGTTCTGTTGGTGGTATTGTTTTATTTTTTGTCTTTTTTTTATTCTTTTTTGAGCATTTCCTATTTAAATTAAAAGGGATGAAGCATTGGTTATGATTTCCCTGTTCCTTTGAGTTTTACCCTTCACCTCGCTGTTCTTTCACAAATAATTGGCTTTCAAATAAAACGTCTACTAATCTCCAGAATAGAGGAAGAAAGCCCTCCATCAGCCAGCGCTGGCCACATGCTTGCCCAGACCCTTGTCTGGCTTGCATTGTCCGTGATTATGGTACTTGTTGGCATCTCAGTGGTCCATGGCTCAGAAAGCAGAAAAGGAATTTTGAATTACAGGGAGAACTGGTGCTTAAAAAGGCAACAGTTTACTGATGTCTATATTTTTTTTCACTCTGAGATATTTCTGTACAGTTTGCCCTTCATTTCAATCAGGTATGGTTGGTTGCTCTTCCTAAGAAACTCTATTTCATTATATACTCATAGTAGGTTTTGCAAATAAGTGGAGGGTAAGTGGATCCTGAGTCTTCTTGAAAAAAAATCAGGAAGGTTCTACTGAAAAAGTATTGCATATTCATAGCTTTCATCGCTGAACATGTGATAGAATAGATACTGAAGATGTTAATTTTAAAAACGTGTTTAGAACGTAAGGAATAACATATTTTGCTTAGTTAAAATCTATCAAACATATTATGTTATACCCTTTGTTCATATTAATCAGTTATTTCTATTCATTTTATGTTCTCCTCCATGCAGTGAATCTCTTCATGCATTTGATTCAGTACTTGAAAGACTATAGGTACCTTTAAAAAATAGTTAATAGTGATTAAATAATAATACTCATCATTTTTATCACTACTTGATTTTTAAAATCTGCTAATAATTTATTTTAGTGTATAGAGTACTAAATATAGTTATTGGCTCTAATATTTTCAGTGAAAAAAATTTTTAAATGGAAATTTCTCATTTACATTCTTTAAAGTTAGGTCTTTATTAACTCCCTTCTCCTCAAACATCAAGTTTTATCAGTAGTGATGCATTTCCTTGTGTGTTTCTTACCTACCCAGCTTTACTCAATCAGGTTCACACACCTGAGATGAACTCTAGGTTCCTGGCAGCTGTGAAATCATTTAGGAATGTAGACTTATAAGTAAGTAATTAAAACAGGCCCAGGAGTCTGACAAGGCATGTGGCATTCATCCTAGGCAACAGATGATATATTTTCTATCATCTCTTCCTCTTACCCCAGACACCTTCTCTCAAAATAGAGAACGTGTTTCATTCTACCAAGTACATGAGGGCTGTCTGGATAAAATCCAGCCATAAATACCCCTATTTTTAATATTACATGGCTGGGTGCTTTCCAGACAGTCCCCATATATATTACCTTTCCTTTCCTAGCTATTTCACTGAAAACAGGCAGAGAATAAAAATTAACTAAACAAGAAACCATGATTGCTCATCATAATACATCACTGGTTGTGTGATTTTTGAAATACTAATGTAATTCCTATTTGGGCTCCTCTTGGCTTTTGGCTGTGCTTCTCCTATAGTTCTTCCACCTTTTAGGTTTTGTGTTGACTACTTCCTCTGTTGCCTTTTTTTTTTTTTTTTCCTGAGACCTTTAAAGTATTTCTCAAGGTGTGGCCTTTATTAAAACTTCTGCATTATCGATTCCCAGTCAGGGAGCTACCCACATACCAAAAAGCGAAACAAACAAACAAACAAACAAACAAAACTTCTGCATCAGAACTACTTGTGTGCTTTTTCAGAATCTTCCTGGTTCCCACTCCCCACTCACTGCCAACAGAATCACATTCTAAGATATCTCCAAATACGCATTTCAAATCAGTACCCCTCCACTCCCCAGCTGACTCTTATCCATGTGAAAGTTACAAAGAAAACTAGACCTTCTAGCACCACCTGCAACACAATCATCTTCTCAATTATGCCTTTCTCTGCACTCTTTATTGTGTGTACCAACTGCTTCGTTTCCAAGAGGATTTGTGAGCTAGCACAAAGCAACAGTATTGCTTGGTCCTGACCACCGAATATATGTCCAGCCTAAGAGTTCCTCAATCTCAGGAATCAACTAACAGAAAGGTCCAGATCTGTCCTTAGTCATTTAACACAGTCTTGGAGGGCTTCAAATATTCCATAGTTGTATCACACCATTGATTAGATTATCTTTTAGCATCATGAAAGTCAAAGTTGTGTTGTTACATTAAGTTGAACATACCCAAAATAACAAAAACAAAGAAAATAACAACAACAAAATGTCATACTTGCTGAGTTTCTCCTTTTAATATCTATTTTCCAAAGTTTCAGGTCCTACAGTTGCTCTCAGTCTGTACTATGCCTCCTTCCCACTGAATATCTCTGATACCATCTTCATTCTTGTATTATTTATACATGGGAAAAACTTAGAACAGTGTCTCACATATGTGACCTGTAATCCATAAATTTTAGTTGTTATTATTATTATTAATATCATTCCAGGCTACATTGAAGTAACATCTTTGGAAACAGAGTATATTCACAGGTAATCTGTGGAAGCCTCAAACCCATTTAATTGATTGATCAACATGCTGGTCCCATCTTCTGGAGCTCTCTGGGGACTGGCTCAGGCTTAATGTCCTAGCTATTCTCAGTCTTCACAGCTTTAGGAGGAGTTCTCTGACCTTATCCCAGCCTTTAACCCAAACTCTGAGGGCCTTGTAAGAGACAGGACCAAACATTATTTGTCCTTGTGAGTGTTTTCAGTCTAGTATTCTAACCTCCCTGAGATTATGAAAACATAGTTTTTTCTTTGATTCATCTTATCTCAGTGTCTTGGACGGTTCCATAAATGGAATTGTTGATGGTAACTATGAACATGTTTTCTTTTAAAGTATGTCTCTAATGTGTATTTGTGGCTTCAGAGAGAGGAGTTTTTGCATATTATTAGAATGCAGTGCTAAAACCTGAAGGTTAAATGATGAGGCTGACCTTGAATGACCTTACTGAAGCAACATTGTGTGAAAAATGTCTTATATTTTAAAACATGTTATTTTTGATAGGACCACAAAAAAGCATTCAGCACCCAGGGCTAGCTTTTGAAAGGGCATAAACTCATATTTCTATATTGTCAATCACAAGTCAAAAAAGAGACTGGATTTTCCAAAGGGATAGATACATATATTACACTTTTTGAGTGGGGAGGCAGAAAGGTCAAATTTATCACTTGAGTGGGAAGTAAGCCTGCTTGGTATCTGGCCTGACCAAAAATAATTTTTAAAGAAGACATTTCTTTGCCGTATTAAAATTATTTCTATTTCTTTTTTTTAAACTCAAACTATCTTTAAAGACTGCATGCTGCTGGCATCAAAGTAGATCTAAGACCACAGAACCAAAGCAAGTGATGGGTAGAAGACCCCAACAGAAGAACACAGTGAGCCCTTGATCTGAAAGAATTGGTGGAAGAATTGAGGGTGTGACAAGAGAGCTCCTTCCACCCAGGAGGGCAGCTCTGAGTGCAGTGAGAGCAAGGTACTTGATATCAACTCAATGCATTTTATTTATAAATAAACTAATAACTGAATGAGCAATTTCATTCATTTTCAATCTCTGACCAGGACATAGGGCTCTATTCCTGAGCCAGTTCTGGAGATGAGGTTCTAGATCTAGCAGTCAGCAACCTCACACTGTCTAAGGTCTTCAAATAGATCTGTGAGTTTGACCAACAATTACAGGAAGTGACCAACAACCCCTCTCCCCTGCCTCCCCAGTGCATTACCCATATCAAGGTCGGCTTTTTAAATCAGTGAATTACAACCCCCAACCTCAGGCAGTCAGTGGAGAAGGTGGCAGACAAAGCCCTAGCTGCAATTGAATGTGAACTAAGATATGGCCAGGGCCTTTCTGTCTTGCTCTTGAAAATATGTCTGAGAGACAACTTAGTTAGGAGTGGGGCCATTTGGAAACTTGGTCCCAGGATGAATCTAAGCTTTTCCTTCCTGAGATGAAGGGCCCATGTTTGGGAGATAGCAGTCTTTTCTTCTGGCCAATGGGCTGGCATTCTCAGTGCACTGTGCACCTACTGCTCTATTGTCACAGATTGCCTTGAGTTGTTTGTGTTACATAGAAAAGACCGTTTCACCAGTGGGTGAGAAAAGAGGCCTTGAATGGTCTCAAAATTCTAAGAGGCAATTTTGATGAGAGCAAGACAAAGGAAATTGGAGAGCTAGACCTAGGGCTCCTGACTTCATTCTTAAAGTGGACTTGCTCCTCCTAGGCCAAGGCACTAATAAAACCACCACCCTGAGGAGTTGGCAGACATTCAGGATACATCTGCTATGTATAAATGGTCCTCCCCCGTTAGTCTGTTATTTCCTGTCTTACAGATCAATGAATAGCCTTACGATTTAAGATTCTGGTTGAAGTGGGAAAGGCAGAGTGTGGTGGAGAAGGAAGAGCCATCAACAACCTTAAGGTCCCAGGGGAGTTGGCAGGAGCTGGGCCCCAGAATGGAGAGGGAAGTGCTGGATGAAGATCTATCTTCCATACATCAGCTACGCTGAGGAGGAAGCTGGGCTGTCAAAGTAGCCAGGTGTGCTGAGAAGACATGTTTAAGGGAGAGCTATTGCTCTATTGGAAGCATTGACCAGAAATGGAAGCTGAAACATCAATACAAAGTGGAGTGAACCACTACTAGCCTTTGTATGTGAATGGAATCACTGGAGAACTCATGGAGAGGTCAGGACAAAAGAGGGGATTTGGGGAAGCTCATTTGAGAGCTGAGAATGAGAAAAAAATTGGTTGCTTTAATGAGTTGAAAAAAAAGAGATTTCTAAAAACAACTAATACACCTTTCAAGAGTCACTAAAAACTAGACTAATCAGACACACCATTTTAAATGGGACAGAAAACAATGGTACTGTCCCATTTGGAACAGTGCATATAGTCAGCCTAGTGTCACTGGGCTAAATTCAATGTCAGTAGGCTGACCATGTGTACTGTTTGAAACAGGACAGTGCCGTTGTTTTCTGTCCCATTTAAAATGGTACGTCTGGTCAGCCTACCAGTGGCTATCTTAAAGGGGCAATGTGTTTGAAGCTGGCCATAACAAGAGCTGAAGAAAGTGACTGCTCAAAAGTCAAATATCTAAAGTACATATAATTTTGTAAGGGAAGTGCATGATACACACACACACACACGCACACACACACACACACACATACACACACACATACACATATATAATAATGAAAGTGTAATGTTTGTGTTGTGTATTGTGTGTGTCTTTGAAAACTTTTATTTATGCAACTGGTACTTATACTTGTAGACATTTTTTTCCTAAAATTGTCTGACTTGTCATATTTGACTATTTAGAATTTAAAAGGAAATAGATATATTGGTGTGTATTGGTATGCATTTTAAGTATTCTCTTCCTCAACTACAACACACACACACACATGCATACACACACAACTAATAGAATTTTTATTTTGAAAAAGTTTGATGTTTTTTACCTGGGCAGTGAACTTATTATACAACAAGTTGATGATACACTGCAGAATTGTACACCTGGAACCTATGTAATTCTTGCTAACCAATGTCACCCCAATAAATCTAACAATAAAAAAAATTGATGCTTTTCACTTCTTGGAAGTTGGGTGTTACCAATTTGCTCATGCCCTTCTGGTCAATGTGGTCCACTTGTCAGAGTTGAAAATAATGGCTAAGTGTCTCTTAGATTGCTAAAAGGCCCATGGGTGAAAACGTATTTTATAAAACTGACAAAAGTTTAGAACCAATTCTTAAATGCTTTCTTAGGGGTTCAAATTAAAACAGAACATATCCACTGACCATGGTGTTCTAATTAAAATATATTAGCATTAATGTCAACTTTGACCATGGGTATCCATAAAAATGAAGCTCACCAAAAGAAAGAATATGTGGATTCCACAGAAATGTTTTTTTTTTTCTGTCAGTATTTTGATTTTAAAAGAAATATATAGAATATAGGTGAAAATTAAATGCTCTTTTAATCTTTACTATTATGAATTCCTATCAATATAGGAACCTTTTCTAGAAATTCTTTAAATGACTCCTGTGTTTGTCTCTCCATCACTCCTCCCACTGCCCCCATCAGATTCCTCCCAGGGACCTTTCTTTCTCAAATCTGACCATTTGTTCCTCCATGACCACCTTGTCATGACCCAAAAGCTACCAGATTACAGAATCCTTCCCCTTCTGTGGTCCCAAGGTGGGCCATCCAAGCTCTTATTCTGTGTATTGTACTTGGAACCAGAGTATGAGGAAGACCCTCTCTCATGGCAGAAGCTGTGGAATATAATTTTGGAATGTGTAGATAGTCATGTAGGGAAAACTTCTCTAAAGTGAGAAAGATGGAGATTGATACTCTAAAAAAGCAAAGACAGGGCATGTAGAAATAGTCCTGTCAGTACTCTAATTTCTGACTCCACTTATTTCTTTGGATGACTGCCTATCATCTTGGGATTTGGTTAATTCAACACTTTCTTGGGTTGTCCAAGCCAATAAATGACCACTTGTCTTAATGGGTATTGTGTAGGTTATTAGCTATTTAGTAAAGAGTCCTATTCACAGGATTTGTTAAAGTCCTAGATGCAAATATGCAAAAAAATCTTGGGGCAAATTATTTCAAGGAGTAATAATTAGAAATATTTATCCAGAGCCAGATATATCCATGGCATGAAGTATAGATGGGATATGTACCATTGGCCACAACCCACATATAGTGGCTTAAAATTATGCAGCAAATCCTTTCACATTACACTCTCCCTTCTTAAGGTGGGATAAAATTTTCCCTCCATTTGATCTGACTTAGTGACTTGCTTCTAATACATAAAATATGGCAGAAGTAAAATTATGTGACTTCTCAGATTAGGTCTTGAAATGGTTAGTTTCCACCTAGCTTTCTCCATTGTGGTTCCCTTCCTCTGGGAGGATCTAGCTTCTATGACTTGCAGGTCCTCAAGCAGCCTTAGGAGAAGCCCACACATAGAGGAAGTGCCGAGGGCTGGTACCTACCTGCCAGCCATGTAAGTGGGCCATCACCTAAGTAAATCCTCTGGTCTCACTTAAGCCTTCAAATAACTGCAGCTTTGGTCAATATCTTGACTGCAACCTCATGGGAGACCCTCAGCCAGAACCACCCAGCCAGGCCATTCCTGAATTCCTGACCCACAGAGATAATAAAATGTTTATTGTTGTTTTAAGCCACTATGTATATGAAAAATTTGTTACACAGTAATAGTTAATTAATACTATGCCCAAGATTGAAGAAAATTATTCTGAAGAGGTTAGTAAATCAGCTTCAGCAGTAAGTGGTGGCAGGAGATCCCAAACTAGGCAAGCCAGTCATGGAAATAACTGGAGGTCATGATTTAAAATCTTGGTCTTCTTGACCTAGGGTTACAGATAGAAAATACTGTGAAGAACAGGTAGGAAGAGAATCACCTAGTGTAAAGACAGAGAGATAGAATCATACAGTGGTCAAAGTGCAGAGTTTTGGGGTCAAACATATTTGAACTTAAGTCTTGGCTCCACTAGTTTCAGTTACTTGTTCATATTTTTAAGGTTTTATTTCAGGGTAATTTTAGGCTTATTAAAATGTAAAAAGTATTGCAAGAGTTTCAGTGTATCTTTAACACAGCTTTCCCAAATGCTAACATTTTAGCAGGAAGAAACATGGCATAAAAAAAAAACAAAACAAGTCCTAATAGCATATTGATGAATAACTTTTCTCATAAATGACTGAAATCTTGATTTGAGATTCATTTTATTCATTTATTTTATAAAAGTATATTATTAATAGACCAACTTTTCCTGTTCCTGCTTTTTCTTTTCCTTGGTCTTAACTTTTCTAGGGCATGTGGGTTCTCTTTTTTTCCCTGCCACATCAAATTGTTCTTTCCCAATGAAAATTAATGTCTCCAACCTTATTTCTCTCTTCAGAAGGTACAGCCATGCACTAAAAAGCCAGAGTGAGATTTCTCAATCTTAATTTCTCAATGTTTTAGCAAACAAAACTTCTAAAGTGAACGGTCCTTTCACACACCACCCCATACCAAGAAAATTGGGGAAATGTATAACGAATATCTCAGAAAAAATATGGCAATTCAAGAAATATTAAAAACATAACAAATTAACAATATACTTACCTTTTAAGGAAAATATTCTCTCTCTTTTTTTTCTTTTTGGTCTCATGATATAAAGGAATTTGTATTCAAAACTTGAATTTAAAACCTGTGCAGAGCAGAAAAATAAATAAATCAAAGTTAAATTATAAATCACAGATAAGTTAAATCATGATCAATTGATGACTTAACTCAGTTACTCACTTTTCTCCCCATTTTGCATGTTAGCTCCTTGAGGGCAGAAACCATACATTTTTCAGTTTTGTGTCCTCCATACCTAGCACAGTGCTTGGTACATATAGGATATATTGATTGACTTCAATATAGTAAGGAGATTTCCTCTTAAGTATTATACTTTTCAACAGTTGATTCAGAAGTTGAATGCATATTCTCTAAGAGAGCTAGCTCAAAAAAGGAAAAAAATCTGTATAAAGAGTCATTTTGAATACTCACAAGTAAACTCAGCTCTTAGATACACGAACAGAACTTTCTGTGTTTGCAGCCAGATGCGAGAACTGACTGACATCTTCATGTCTGGCTGCAGAGCAGAACTCCATTCAGATGCCCAGGATTGCTGCACTGAAGGCAAGTCAGTGGCTCTCTTCATTTTTTAAAAATATTTTAAAATGTTAATTATTGAGGATAACTAAAAAGCAAACAATAGAAACACAAACATAGTGACA
This sequence comes from Lyroderma lyra, assembly GCA_004026885.1. Lineage (NCBI taxonomy): Eukaryota > Metazoa > Chordata > Mammalia > Chiroptera > Megadermatidae > Lyroderma > Lyroderma lyra. The sequence continues at coordinate 13,230 of PVJL010004717.1, read as the reverse complement.
TAATAACAATGATGGTCCAAATTCAGTTTTCCTGATTTGTGACTGAGAAGGAGCTCCCTGACCTTTGCCAGGCGTCCATTCCTGCATGCGCTGTGGTTTGTTTCCACGTAGGTCTGCAAGGTCTCAGAGCACCTTCACACAGGGTCTTCTCATTAGTGGACATAGCATTAGGCAGTATGCACCACTGGTTCAATAAATGGTTGTGGAATTAGTACAAGAATTAATCATGCGACTGATTTTTTTCTCTGATTTGACTGGTGGATGGATTCCATAAAAACATTGCTAAAGGGAAGGGGTTGGGCAAGAGGGAGGTGTTGGAAGAATCAACACAGTTAGCAGGTAGCAAAGGAGAGACCCAAGGCCAATCACTGACACTGTAAATGCAAAACATTCTTAGCAGGGGATGGACTTCCCTACATAGTAATTTTGTGTCCGATTGTGCACATTCTTTGTAGCTTATTTCTCAAAACATATTTGTGGGTACATTTTTGCCAATGCTATTTTCATAATACATGTTCCACATAAACGACCCAAAGCCACCAGAAGCAAAACCCACCAAGTCCTGTTAGGTTTCTTTTTCTCTTTGCTAATACAGGTGAGCTGAGATAATTGAATTGCTTTGCCTACCCAAAGTAGAACGTTTCTTTGGCTAGCCTATGAGTAATTTGCCGTGATGTCCATAGAGTTGAAATCCTGTAGAATGGTTCTATTTTGTGTGTGTGTGGTTACCACTTTCTTGGCATCCAGTAAAGATATTTTTGACTGTCTCTTTGCTGACACGAGCTATAGAGCCCGGTCGAGAAAACCCTCGGAGTGAAAACAAACAAAAATGCACCAGAACAAATTAAGGACAGGGAACTTGGAAGCAGTGTTAAGAGTTGTGAAACCATGAGAACATTAGAATTTAGGATGATCCTTTAAAGTTCTTTAGAATTTCCGAGAACATTTCTGGAGGAGTGTTTTTGTTTTCATGGAAAAGTTGTTCCATGCCTGACAGCACAAAGAAACATGGGAAGAATGGAGACTGGAAACATTTTTAGCAAAAGCCACTCTGCTAGCAAAAGTTTAAAAATGGTATTTCACATCTCTGTCAGAATATGCAAAAATGTCTTGTCCCTATCTATTTTGTGAAGTTAAAAAAGTATTTAAGGCATTGATGTTTCCTCCAAGGGGGGGAAAAGATTTTGCAGAGTTCTGGCATGTACCAGTGCGTGATTATTTTAGATCATCATTTTAGCTGACATACATTGTTGTACCAAAGCTTACCTGATACACTTTTTGTTCATTCATTTGTAGGCTGACCAGACATACCATTTTAAAAGTGACAGAAAACAATGGTACCAAATGGTCTATCTGGTCAGCCTAGTCTCACTGGGCTAAATTCAAGGTGTCAGTAGGCTGACTAGACATACAGTTTGAGATGGGTCAGTACTGTTGTTTTCTGTCCCATTTAAAATGTGTATCAGGTCAGCCTACTTACTCAACAAATCTTTTTTTTTTTAATTCATTTTTATTGTTAGACTTATTGGGGTGACATCTGTTAGCGAGGATTACATAGGTTTCAGGCATACAATTCTACAGTGCATTGTCAACTTGTTGTATAATAAGTTCACCACCTAGTGTGACTTCTCTTTCCATCACCTTATATTTAGCTTCCCCCGCCTCCTCTCCCACCCCCTCCCCTTTCTCCCCTCCCTAACCCACTCGTCCCCAAATAAACATTAAACTATTGATTGTGTCCATGGGTTATTTGTTTGTTCATTTCTTTCAACAAATCTTTATTGGAGGGTATAGAGAATAGTCAGAGTCAACTTAAAGAGGCAGACTTAACATTTTTTCATTGAGATATAATTCACGTACAACATTGCGTTAGCTTTAAGTGCATAGCATAATGATTTAATATATTATGTACATACTGATAAATGATTACCACAAAAAGTTTAGCTAAAATCTATCACCACACAAAGTGACACATATTTTGTTGTATGATGAGAACTTTTAAGATCTACTTTCTTAGCAACTTCCAAATATACAATACGGTAGAGTCAACTATGGTCACCATGCTATACATTACATCTCTGGGTTTATCAAGTCTGCACAGTGTACAACATAATAAAGCCTATCCAATTCTAATTCCGTCATTAATTTGTATCTGACAGAACAAGCAGATACATTTTAGTGTATTCATTAGGTAACCTGAATATTAGTGATTTAGGATATGAAATAGGACTTAGAGAAGATTACAAAGATTTTGAAGTAACAGACTGAAACAAACAGATGTGGGAAAGAACATAGATCTCATCTTTCTGGATTACCTGCATTTTGATGCATATGAGATGAAATCTTGGAGAAAAAGGAAAAGAATTTCAGCGATCAGGTTACATGAAGAGCAGGTTTCAGCAGATCTAAGTAGTTCCAGCCAGGCTGAACCAGAATGTCTTTAGATAGTGTGGCTTTACCGGTCCAGTGTTAGTATCTCATAGGGGACTTGTTAGGACAAGATATCTCGTTAGTTGCATAGTGTGACCTTTGCTGCTTTAACTTTCCTTTCCCTCCTTGAGATGGTGAGAACTGCAGTGGAATGGGTAAGAGCTCACGATTTGTGGCTGGCCATGCCTGGACCGGAGTCCTGCTCTGATATTTACTAGTATGAGTTTCATAGTCTCTATGCCTCTGGTTTCTGCTTCATAAAATGTGCCTGGTGATGCTCACTTCATCAAGTGGAACAATTTAGATAAGACACTTCTCTGCAGAGCAAGGATTCGATTCCTGCTAGTAATATCTCTTGGAAGGATATCAAGTCATTTCTTTTTGACCAATGTGAGTCATCCAGCACCCTGGGTTGGAAATCCCTCAGCAACCAGGTAGCATTAATTACAGACTCTTTTAAAACTAGTGCTTTCAGCAAGTTAGGCAGTTACTAGCCACCAGTTCGTCCACATTTAAACATTTTATAGTGGTGGTCTGCTGACGGCAATGTCTGAAAAACAAAACAAACTTCAGATTCTGTAAAGAAGCTTTATGTTGCTTTATTTATTTCAGAAAAGGATGATGAGTAGTGTTCCAAGAACTACACAAACGTTTTTTGTTTTTGTTTTTGTTTTTCTTTTTGGTATGTGGGTAGCTCCCTGACCAGGAATCGAACCCAGGCACAGCGCTGACAGCGCCAGCGCCGAAGCCTTAAGCCACTCCACCACCAGGGAACTCCCACAAACATTTTTTTAAAGTACCTTACGTGCATGCAATAGTGAAAGGGGAGAAGCACAGGGAAAGGTACATTATTATTTTTAAACATTTTTAAATCATATTAAAGCCACAAGCTAAGATTTGTGGGGCTTTTTACTACCGAGTGACTGCCAGAGTTTGTCTTCCTATTAGCCCACGGAGAGCTCAGCACCTGCAGTTTTGGTAGTGAGGTGCGTGGAGCGCCCATCTGCTGATTCACTCTCTCACTTAAAAGAGATTTCTTGTTCCTAAAATAAACTTACATAAGTAAAAGATCAAATATTTTGTAATCTGAAGTAACTCAATAGAAATTCAGGATGAACATGAACTAGAGGTCCTCATCTTCTCTGGCTCTTTTCGTCAGGCTGTAAACATACTGACTTCATCCAAATCAGAAGTACCTTGATTATGACATCACCCCCCAGCTGTTGCTCTCCCTCTCTCCTTGGCAGTCAAGAGCATTAATATTTAGTCCCCACTGACTATACCCATCTCTTCCACTCTCTTTCACTGCTCAACCCTCTGCACTTCCTACCTACCACCCTCTTGAAATTGCTCTCTGCTTAGAGGTTACTACAAACTTAAGAGAGAAAAGCTTTTCATAGACCCTGCAGGGTCCTACATTGTTCTCGCTGATTAACATTAAAGGAACAGTCCTCTGCAAGTCCAGTCAATGGTCACAAGGTTACCAGTAGCCCCTGCCTCAGAGGTAGGAAGCAGGGGGAGCTGGGCTCAGCTACAGGATGGGTACAGGCATCATCAGAAAGACACAAGACCCATGTCTGGGAGTCACAGTTTCCGCTGTGAGGGAAACATGGATTCTTTGTAATCAAAGCCTGTGTTCATTCTCTGAGAATTCATTTATATTTGGGATGATCTGAATCTCAAATTATCCGAGCTCTTTAAAGTTACAATGATCATATTCATTTAATTTCAATGAATAGATAAATTTGTTTGCTTTATAATGGCCTTTGGGTTTTCATTTGAAAAAGTTACAAGGAAGAGCCCCTCTGTCTTTAGTCAACTACCTAATTACATTAATTTTATTTGATTGATATATTAGGCTCTGGGGGGAAAGGAAAAATGGACAGAGAGGCCACAATACAAGCCCTTATTCTCAGCTCCAGACAGCACAGGAAATCCTCAATTAAACTGCACCAATTCCCTCTGCACTCAACAAAACACATGCATTATATTTAACATCTTTAAACTCATTTACAATCATGATTTTATGTGAAATAGTGAAGGAAAGTCATTCCTTCTAGGCCGCCTTTTTTTTTATCATTATTGCAAAATAATGCATACTTCTTGTGAAAATTCAACATTTAAGAACAAATCACGAAAACTTAAAGTTTCCTTTTGTATCCCTGAGGTTTTTATTAGAAAACTTCCTGGTACAGTTTCTTTTAGGTCACAAAGGCAGACAAGAGGACATCTTCTCACTCACAGCCATGAAACCATGTAATTAACATTGTGCTGGGACCTCTCCTTGACAGGATGGAGAGGAATGAAAGATTCCCCAGATCTAAGGAGGATACAAATACCGAAATACAGCATCTCAGACAAGGGCGAGAGTCTGGCCACAGTTATGTGGTGGAGTTTTTCCTTCTGATGCGAGGTCTGACTGAGAACAATGTCGGCCTTGTGTGAGCCCTGTCAGGAAGGGTTGCTGGGCCCTGACAATTAGTCGCTTGGCACTGAACCTTCTGACTTGGTGGCCCAATAAGGCTCTGGAATGGATTTTCCTTCCACCTCTGCTTCCCAGCCTGGCCTGGGCCATCACCCAGGTGAATGTTAGTGGAGCAAATGGATCTTGGGCAGGCACTTCCAAGCCCCCATCGCTCATGGCTGAGCAGCACGTGAGCTAGAGACCTGGATGATCACAGGGGTGGGGGACACATTTACTTTGTGGTGAGCACCTGTGAAATGTCACCCTCCAGGGGAAGGATGACATAGCCCTGTCTAATTCCACTGTTTTCTACCCTGACCTGTATCTATCTATAATGGGAGTTATCTATAATGCTCTGTCAGAACTGTGTCTGCCTTCCGAACTGTCTGTCCTCTCCCATGTGTCCCAGTGCACCCTCCACGAAAGTAAGTATTAAGGCCTCTTGTCCTGTCATCCACTAAAACCTAGTTTGTAGGTTGAGCTGCCAAACAGCCTCAAGCATTTTCCCCATCTGGGTAGAGAAAGGGGAACTTCAGGTAAGAATCAGGACAACAAGAAGGCAAGAAGGCAAAGATTCAGGGCAAAGTTCTTTCCAAAAGTGCTGTTTTAGATGGCTACTTTGTCTCTTAGAATGACAGAGTACTGAAAGGGTAGGTTTTCTGACAAATATAACCCCTTTATACGTGTCAAACATTCTTGGAGACTGTGTCCTAAGAAATCACTCTGATTCTGTGATTTTCCATACTTCTATGGTTACTCTGTGGTAGAACTGGAACAAACAGCTAACAGGACATCATTTCTCAAAACTCTGTGATCCTGACTGCCTGTGTTTGATTTCCAGGTAAGAAGGAGGCTGATAAACATCAGCATCCAGGTGTCCCTCATGTCTGAGAAAACCTTTACATGTCCAGTAAACTCTTAAAATCTTCTCAATAAAGTTAATCAATTTTAATGACATTTTTAGAGTCAAAAGATTATTGGTAACAGAATTAGCTTCATAATTATTATGCTCATTAAGATAATATTGTAGCATGAAACCTAATTTAACTAGTGAGAAAAAATTACCATTAATCTCAGGATAGATTATTTTTCATTACTTTAGTATATGTTTGAAGGGCTTTAATCATCTGTATACTGTCTCATATACTTGGAATGTTGTATAATCCAGATCATTGACCTCAGGCTTCAGCTGCCCATAGTAAAAGGTAATAGAAATTAATCTCCTCATGACCTTTCATATTTCAAATGTAGTTTGGGCACAGTGAAGGCTCAATAAATAAGAAATAAATTGGTAGGGGCCATTTAAAAGTGCCGAGTTTTAAATAGACTTACAATCTGAATTGTTAGTGATTTCATCTTTCTACTTTGCTTTTGTGTTTAGAGAGGAAATGGTTTGGTTCTTGGAAAACATAGCCCTTGAATTTAAATCCTGCCTCCTAGCCTTGTAAATTTGGACTATTTCTCTAGGATGCCATTTGCTTATCTGTAGAAGGCAGAAAATGACACTTTCTTAGAGTCTTTATAGGGATTAGCTATGATCACATATGACAATACCAGCACGGGACATGTTCTGAGTGTGTAGCAAATACCAGTTTCTTCCTTTCACTTTTACATTCCAATTATCCTGTCCTCTACAGGTGTTAGCAAAGGAATTACAATAAACATTGAGGCAATATGTTCTTTCCCTTAGGTTATAGTAGAAGAATAACATGAATATATTTATCCTCTCATGGATTTCTTATCCTTTCAACCTTTTAACAAACATTACTCCCTGAGTACCTAAATCTGCCAAACATGGTATGAGACAGTGGGGTTTACAAGGAAATGTAAGACGTGAGTCTTCCTCTGGAGAACGTACCATTTCTCCTCACTGCAGTCCATCTGCTCTTCAATTGTGGAGAGAAGGGAGTAGACCAAAGACTTTGGAGGGAAGAGATAAGAACAAAAAGAAAAATTCATTTTTGTTATATTAAAAAAAACTAATTGGTATAAAAATGAAGAATACACACACACACACACACACACACACACACACACGCACACAAATTAGTCTGGATATACTGTACCAGAGAAAATTGTGACATTACCCTTTATTTGTAAGAGTCAAGGCAAAGTTAAGTTAACCTGTGTTTTGCAGAATATATTTCAAAGTCTTCACTGAAGTGAATGATGTTCTGCTCCTTCTCCCAGTCTATTTTTCTAAGTGTTTCTTTCCATTGTTCTTAAGTTGACATTTTCTAGGATATACTTAGTTGATTCATAAACTCTTCTTTTTCAAGAAATGTTTCCCATTATTTTGGTGAGCAGTACGGTGTTCCTTACTGGGTATGTTAATTTTGAAGCCACTATGTACCCAGAGTGATGGTTTCTACAGTTCCCTTTATACATTTTTGCTATCTTTTCAGAATATCTATTTTTCAAGCCTTAAATTGTAGATTAAGAATGAAGCCTGTATCTCTCTCAAGTGTATCACATACTGATCTACTACTGAATAAAAAATATGTGACTTTCGTTTTTGCCTGACTTAGAAGGTGGAAGAGGCAATCATTAGACTTGCTTCAGCATGTTGAAGAAAAAGGCATAAGCAAGAATGTTTCCCAGAAGTCCTTTTTGCTCTCTCTACCATTTCTACCAAGTGGGAGGGAGGCTGATCTGACAGCTGTCTGCAGGGAGGAATTTTTAGCCATTCTTACCTATAGTTATCTGTTACTTGGTAGCATGATTTTTGAATATGGAGACTGGTTCTTTTTAATGGGGAAAAACTCTTCATATCCTAAGCTTAACATGTATATTAGTGAGAGAAAAAAAGAGAGTCTGATAATTAAGGCTACTGTGGTATTGAACCCTGTTCTTGACCCTAGTGCAATCCAAATTGATCCCTAAATAATACTCAGTCCCCAGCAAGTTGTTCTTCCTTGCTAAAAAGCCATTAGAGTCCTTCTAGGAAGTCCCAGCTGGCTGCACCTGGGGACCCATGGGGGCTGAAGAATAGCCTGTGCACCATGCTCAAGGTTACAACCACCAGCAGTCCCAGTGACCTCTGTGGAGCACTCATATCCTTGCCATCTTCCCGTTAGTCTGTTGAGGACCCATGCTCCAGCTTCTTTATGTCTTGCCATGGGGTCTCTGAGGAAGGGCATACGTACCTGATTCCTCATCTAGTGGTCTGAGATTTGCTTTCTCTTCTTAAGTTCAGAACAAGTAAATAACCAAGATGAAAATCGGCCAGAAATCAACTTTAATGTGTCTGCTGCTCTTCAGGAAGTTTAAGCATCAAAATGGAACATAAAAACAAATGAACAGCTAAGTGAAACATTAGGTAGGACAGTTATTGTCAAATATTTTTAATCATCAAAGATCCTTTTTCTTGTCTGTGGATGTTATGACTTTGAAAGATTTCACCTGCAAAGCAGGCTGCATACTGGCTGCATACTACATTAAGTTTGACTTCCTACTCAGGTTTCTTTTCATATCACATAAACATATTCCATTTTACTATAGTAATAAATATGTCTTCTGTTTTTATTTATTTAAGGACAAAAGTAACAGTCCACCAGTGCTTTAAGCAGTAAAAGGTGGTAAACAGGGAACTGTTAAGTTAATAATGTTTCAAGAAAAAGTAAACTAACAATTTTGTTGGTCTGTGCAGGCTTATCAATTTAATTTAGCTTTTTAAAGATGTAAAAACTGCTCTAGCATTTCTTCCCCTCTGCAATCACTGTTCTTTCTGAACCTCAAGTTTCTGAGCTTCTCAAGTTGGGGACCCCTGGTTAGAGTTTGTCTAAAATAGACAGGCTTTTACCTTCACATTTCCTGCGGCAGTTGTAATTTCCACAGGTTGATATTCATGGAGCAGTAAAAAAGATACAAACATGATGTCCTGTCATCTTAACCAAGGTTATAGATTTTATGAAGGGGGCTAGGATACTGACTGTACACAGCCTGGGATGGAAAATGTAGGAGATAAAAGGGTCAGAAAGAAAAAGGCCTGAACTGAAAGAATGTGCAAAATTTAGCATCCCCCTATAGATTTTTTTTCGCTCTAAGTGCCATTCACAGAAATGTGGTATCCATGGAGACGAGTGCAGTACATGTTAAGGTTACAAATTCTCTGCAGATACAACAGGCTAGCTATGTTTAGGAGAAGCAGAAGGGAAGTGTTTGAGAAGAGTGTTGAATAATTAATTGAGTACCTATCAGGTGCAGGGAACCACGACTGCACAATGAAGATACAAAACGTGCAACAGATGATGATTAATATGGGACCATTTATTTCCACGTAGGAGTCTTGGCAACAGTTAGTATTCCAGCTTTTCTTAAAGCCACAACATTACCTGTAAAACTATGAGAAAATGTTTCTGTCATAAATTTACCTTTTAGCCTCTACTTTGGGAGAAAACAAAATTGTCAAATATAAGATGGAATAGTCGTAAGACTTATTTTTATAATTCATAAACAAGGATGTAAGGATTCTCAGAAATTGAATGAGAAGATCCTAACAGCCTTGCAGGCTAGTGAGCAGAAATGAGGGGAAATCTGGGGAGGAAAGGAAATAATTCAGAGAAGCCAGTATGATGATTCAATCAGGGGTGAAAGAGATGTCACTGAAAGAAGAAAGGGGTGCGTTCAGAGGAAGACAGAGGATGGAAACAAGAAGCCATTCAAGGAAGTCGACGTAGCTTACAACCAGGAACAGGAAGTTCATGGACATTTCTTTGAGTGTCAGTGGAGCGGCACACTTTGGGATAATGGGAATTCACTGGGATGCAATTCTGCTTGCACTCAAGAGTACATTATAGAGGGCCCAGCTGGAAAGAACTTGACTTTTTTGACTACTAGTGGAATTGTGTGAGGGAGTTTCGGCATAACCTTGAGAAGTAAGCCTGCGTGTCCAGAGAATAATAAATATGAAAAAACTAGAAACTTAACATTGTTCAAATTGGACTCAGGGAATGATATACAGCAGACTCTCTGTTAACCAGAACTCAAGCAACTGGCACTCTCAAGCAACTGGCACTCTCAAGCAACTGGCAAAAATCATCAAAGAAATAATACTACATTTATCTGAGAGTCTATTGTATTTAGATCAATTTTATACCTCGTTAAGGAACTGGAAAGTTCCTGGCCCCAGATGCTTATTCATTGGGCAGCCCATGTGAGTGATTATAGGCATTCCTTTCATCTCCAGCAAACGTGGAGAATGCGGTAAAGTCATTATTGATTTAAGCTTATGCAGCACAGAAAATGTGGGGTTGGCTTGTGCCATGGTAACAAGCAGGCATGGGAGATAAAAGAGAAAAAATATCAACCACTCTAGAGAAAAAGGCATCCATGTTTTCAATCTCTTGCTGAAACCTGTCCCTCGCTATTCTTTAATCTGAGAACCAGACACATGTCTACCTCAATAAATAAGATGAGAAGCCATCTTAGCCATTTAATATATTGTATGTATGTCTGTGAGTTCATATCCTAAACATTTCAAATGGTTTTCATGTTACAAAATTAATTTTACATGTGATTTATTTAACACAATTTGACCTAATTTTTTTTTTTATTTTTACATAACACACCAGTTACAGCCAACAGGGCAGATCCACTTGCCCCTCTCTTCAGAAGTGTGTTCAAAATCACCATGGTATGATCATAAATCTGAAGAGGAAAGTCATTACATTACCTTGGGGTCTTTTTCTGTAGGATTCTGTTGTATATGTGATGTAGACTTAACTGTATCTAGGTGGATCTGATAATATTGAAAGTTGGTCTTCTCCCAAGGCATGGTGTTGCAAGATCATACACTCGCTCTGTTTCTTAACTGTTTGCTTAAAGTCATTTAATGACATTGAGATAAGAGACCTGACGTGAACAAATAGGCCCCTCCTTTAATACAAGGATTTGTTCCTCAGGAAATATCTGGTTCGGTATCATTAGATCTACTTCTCATTCTATTGTCTGCACCCACACTACGAGTATACCAGTTCTGTATATATTTCCGTTGTTCTTCTGAGATCTCCCAAATAAATGTAAAGGTGGAGTTTCCTGCTGCTTGGAACCCTCCCTGAGTCAGAATTTCTTATAGCTCTTCTTTACTGCTAGGTGGACTATCTGTTCTATTGCCCCTGTCCCAAATCCCTGTCTTCCTACGAAATGAGAGCCCCATGCCACTCGGTGAAATATCCAGTATCTTTCACATAGTCTGGACTCCCAGCACAGTTTAAGTGCTCCTGACTTATAGGATATGCTGTTGTAAGGACCTATTTTCAGTCTCTTTGAATTACATCCTTTGACTTACATACACCTTCTCCACCCACTCTCATTCGTTCATTGATTCAGTCATTAAACAGCTACGTATTGATGGGCTGCTACATGTCAGGTACTGTGCTAGCTGCTGGGAACAGATTACAGATCTAATTGGACTTGATCCAATGACCTCATAAAACTTACTACCTAATGAGGCTATATTGCTGAATACTTAAAGACATGTGTATGCTTTCCTAAAATACAGCTAGTGATTTCCTACTCACTAGAAGATTCCTAAAGAACAATATGTAAGTTGAACTTTTGTTAAATGGAATTCAGGTTTTACAAGCCCTCATGAAGCTTTCTATTTTAAGAATTGCTATAGAGTTAATAATCAAATTTTAATTTTTATTATAAATTTTAACTTTGCAATAATGATTTTCTTAATGTTGATTGTTTTCATTTATTTATTTTTTTTTTCATTTTTATTGTTTCATTCTTATTGGGGTGACATCTGTTAGTGAGGATTACATAGGTTTCAGGCATACAATTCTATAGTGCATTGTCACCTTGTTGTATAATAAGGTCACCACCCAGTGTGAGTTCTCTTTCCATCACCTTATATTTAGCTTCCCCTCCCACCCCCTCCCCTTTCTCCTCTCCCTAACCCACTCATCCCAAAATAAACATTGAACTATTGATTGTGTCCATAGGTTGTTTGTTTGTTTGTTCATTTCTTTTCTCTTTGTCGCTTTCAGTTTTATATTCCGCATATGAGTGAAGTCATACAGTTCCTTGTTTTTTCTGTCTGGCTTATTTCACTAAGCATGATGATCTCCAGGTCCATCCATTTTGTTGCAAATGGCAATATTTCATCTTTTCTTACAGCTGAGTAATATTCCTTTGTGTATATGTACCACAGCTTCTTTATCCAGTCATCGGTCTCAGGGCACTTTTGTTGTTTCCATGTTTTGGCCACTGTGAACAGCGCTGCGATGAACATCGGGGTACATAAGTCTTTGCGGACAAAGGTTTTCAAGTCTTTTGGGTAGATCCCCAGAAGAGGGATTGCTGGGTCAAATGGTAGCTCCATTCCCAATTTTCTGAGGAATCTCCACACTGCCTTCCACAGTGGTTGTACCAGTTTGCATTCCCACCAGCAGTGTGCCAGAGTTCCTTTTTCTCCACATCCTCTCCAGCACTTGTTAGTCCTTGTCTTGTTGATAACAGCCATTCTCACAGGTGTGAGGTGGGATCTCATTGTGGTTTTGATTTGCATTTCCCTGATAGCTAATGAGGATAAGCATTTTTTCATATGTCTGCTGGCCATTTGTATTTCTTCGTGGGAGAAGTGTCTGTTTAGTTCTTCTGCCCACTTTTGAATAGGGTGTTTGTTTTTTTGTTGTTAAGTCTTATTAGCTCTTTATATATTTTAGATATTAGACCCTTATTTGATGTGTTATTTGCAAATATTTTCTCCCATTCAGTTGGCTGTCTCTTTGCCTTGTTGATGGTTTTTTTTGCTGTGCAGAAGCTTTTTAGTTTGATATAATCCCATTCATTTATTTTTGCTTTTACTTCCCTTGCCTTTGAGGTCTGGATCACGAAGTTCTCCTTGAGTCCTAGGTCTATAAGTTTAGTACCAATGTTTTCTTCTATACAGTTTATTGTTGCAGGTCTGATATGGAGGTCTTTAATCCATTTTGAATTAATTTTTGTATGTGGAGAGAGTTCACAGCTCAGGTTCATTCTTTTGCATATGTTTTTCCAGTTTTCCCAGCACCACCTACTAAAGAGGCTGACTTTTCCCCATTGTATGTTTTTCACTCCTTTGTCGAAAATTATGTGTCCATAAATTTGTGGGTTTATTTCTGGGTTTTCAGTTCTATTCCGTGGTCTATATTTCTGTTCTTCTGCCAGTACCAAGCTGTTTTGACTATTGATGCTTTGTAATATAAATAGAAGTCAGGAAGTGTAATGCCACCAGCCTTATTCTTTTTATGTAGTATTGCTTTGGCAATTCAAGGTCTTTTATGGTTCCATATAAATCTAATAATTCTTTTATCTATTTCACGAAAGTATGATTGTGGGATTTTGAT